>WNWK01007871.1:0-89404 GCA_009830355.1 Cherax destructor
AATAGGCAGATGGATCACGTCTTTGCAGTGTGTACCTGGATCACGTCTACAGCAGTGTCCTGGACGCTTGTCTGCCGTCATCAGCAGACAGGGTGCTTGGCTGACGTCATCAGCAGACATGGTGCTTGGTTGACGTCATCAGCAGACAGGGTGCTTTTCTGACGTCATAAGCAGACTGGGTGCTTGGCTGACGTCATCAGTAGACTGGGTGCTTGACTGATGTCATCAGCAGACTGGGTGCTTGGCTGACGTTATCAGCAGACTGGGTGCTTGGCTGACGTTATCAGCAGACTAGGTGCTTGGCTGATGTCATCAGCAGACTGGGTGCTTGGCTGACGTTATCAGCACACCGGGTGCTTGGATCATGTCATCAGCAGACTGGGTGCTTGGATCACGTCATCAGCAGACTTGGTGCTTGGCTCACGTCATCAGCTGACTTGGTGCTTTGATCACGCCATCAGCAAATTTGGTGCTTAACTCACGTCTTCAGCAGACTGGGTGCTTGGCTCACGTCATCATCAGACTGGGTTCTTGGATCACGTCATCAGCAGACTTGGTGCTTAGCTCACGTTATCAGCAGAGTGGTTACTTGGATCACGTCATCAGCAGACTGGGTGCTTGGATCATTTGAGCAGAGTATATAGATCAGGTCATCAGCTGATTGCCAGCTTAGATCATTTTACCCAAGAGTTAATATAATATTTATTTAGGATGAACTAATACAATAATAAGAGAGTACTCTAATTATTTTTCATCTCATTTAAAAATATGGATGAATATCATTAATTTCATTAAGATTAAGATCATTTTTAAATAATGATGAAATTGTAATTATTATTTTAATTGACATGTCGTTCTAATTAAACAAGTTAATTTTTTAGCTTTCCAGTTACCATTATTATCCAGACATTAATGAACCAATAAAAACATTATTAGGATTATATGTTGAAAATTAATTAATATGTTTAGACACATTTAGAGCGCCAAGCGTTCCAAACACACACACACACACACACACACACACAAACACACAAACACACAGACCAGTGTCACTGACATGTACAGTATGCAAAGTCTTGAAACCTGCACGGTTTAAGGGATAGGAAATCCTGTGTCACAAACCTACTGGACTTTTATGACAAGGTAACAGAAGTAGGTCAAGAGAGAGAGGGGTGGATAGATTGCATTTTCTTGAACAGTAAAAAGGCTTTCGACACAGTTCAACACAAGAGATTATTGCAAAAGCTGGAGGATCAGGCAGATATAACAGGAAAGGCACTGCATTGGATCAGAGAATACCTGACAGGAAGGCAACAACGAGTCATGGTTCCTGACGAGGTGTCAGAGTGAGCGCCTGTGACGAGCGGGGTTCCACAGGGGTCAGTATTACGATCGGTGGTGTTTCTGGTATATGTGAATGACATGACGGAAGGGATAGACTCAGAAGTTTCCCTGTTTGCAGATGATGTGAAGTTAATGAGGAGAATTAGAACGGATGAAGATCAGGCAGGACTACAAAGAGACCTGGACTGGCTGCTGGCCTGGTCCAACAACTGGCTTCTCGAATTTAACCCCGACAAACGTAAAGTCAAGAAGATCAGGGAAGGGCAAAGAAGACAGCAGACAGAGTATGGGTTAGGTAGCCAAAGACTGAAAACCTCTCTCAAGAAAAAGGATTTTGGGGTGAGCATAATACCGAGCACATCTGAGGCGCATATCAAACAGATAACTGCTACAGCATGTGGGCGCCTGGCAAACCTAAGAATAGCGTTCCGATACCTCAGTAAGGAATCGTTCAAGACTCTGTACATTGTGTACGTCAGACCCATACTTGAGTATGCAGCACCAATTTGGTAACCCCCACCTGGTCAAGCACGTCAAGAAATTAGAGAAATGGCAAAGGTTTGCTACAAGACTAGTCCTGGAGCTAAGGGGAATGTCCTACGAAGAAAGGTTAAGGAAAATAGACCTGACGACAACACAGGACAGGAGGGATAGAGGGACATGATAACGACATATAAAATACTGCGAGGAATTGACAAGGTGGACAAAGACAGGATGTTCCAGAGATGGGACACAGGGATGTTAGGAAGAATTTCTTCAGCCGTAGAATTGTCAAGAATTGGAAAAGTCTGGAAAGTGATGTAGTGGAGACACGATCCATACATAGTTTTAAGATGTTTGATAAAGCTCATGGAGTAAGGAGAGAGAGGACCTAGTTGCGACCAGTGAAGAGGTGGGGCCAGGAGCTACGACTTGAACCCTGCAACGACAATTAGATGAGTACACACACACACACACACACACACACTCAAATAAGATTGAATGAATGGAGGAGCAGATAGAGGAGGCATCCCCAGATATTGTAACAATAACAGACCATATTCATAGAGGTGATAACAGATGCCGTCTTCTCAGAAGGATATCCTATAATTAGATAGAACATAGGTAACAGAAGACGAGTTGTGGCACTGCTAATCAGAAACCGATGAACTCTTGTGGATATATGGGTTGAACAGAGGTACTGAGTGACTACATAACAAGGACACTCACAAGTGGGAGACTTCCAGGGAATGATAACAGTAATATACAATTTTTTTTATTAGCACATCGGCCGTTCTCCACCAAGGTAGGGTGACCATTAACCATCAGGAGACCTAAACATCAATATGATAACAGCGTGATGGTGAACATGATAGCAGACCTTGCTGCAAGAGCTCACATAGGCAACACAGAACTGATTACACTGGCCCAAAAAAATTTTTAGTCACTGTTTAAAAATACATGTATCTAACAACATGCACAAAATCTGTGAATAAGAACCCCACAGTGAATAATTTCACCAATACAATTTCAAGTACAGTGTTCGTTTTCAACCCTGTTGAACTATAAGTAGGGAAAGGTTCATGGAACAATTAACAATTGCTAGTGCTCTCTGCCTAATAATATATAGATCAGTCCCAGTATTGTTTTCCATGCCTCAATTTTAGAAATATATTCATTGTCTTCAAAATTTCAACATTGGTGTATCCAACTTGGAGGATGGTTGCTATTACAGGGGTGTCCAGGGGTCATTTTGCAATTAATCTCAAATGTGATAGAATTACTTTGCATAGAACGCGAAAGAAAGGGAGTAAAGAAGCAGTAAAACTAAGAAAATTTAATTCAAAACAAAAAGTCTTCAATAGTATTCGTAAATACACCTTTTAATACATCAGCATGTAATTCAAGCGACAGGAGTAAGAAAAGGCATTACAATGTTAATATTAGACCTGGTATTTACTAGAACAGAGTAAGAGACTTTTTGAAAAATATTATCTATATAGACTTTGAAAGCAGTTAAATGTAGGTAATGAACTTAAAACAAAAAATCAGGAACTACTAGATGACAAGAAACGAAAACATATTGCACGAAGCCTGAATTTTAGAGATACTAAATGGAATATAATGTTACCAGGGACAGATATCAGTTATTTGTCTTGAATGTTGTGAAGAATGAGTGAAAATAAAGTTCAACATTTAATTCCACAATGGATTATTTATTTTTGTTTAACACACTGGTCCTCTCCCACCGAGGTAAGGTGACCAGAAACACTTTCACTTGCCTTCACTCACTCCTATATACCACGCTCACATACGCCTGTTAGATGTCCAGTCCCCTCGCATACAAAACTTCCTCTGCTTCTTCCCTCCAGTCTTTTCTAGGGTGACCCCTACCCCTTCTTCCCTCCACTACAGATTTATACACTTTTCAAATCATCCTATTTGCTTCATCATCTCTAAATTTCAAACCATCTTTATAACTCATCCTCATTCCACTGGATAATACTTTTAGTAACTCTACACCTACCTCTAATCTCCAAACTACGAATTCTCTGCATAATATTCACACCACACATTGCCCTCAAACATGACATCTCCCACAAGACATTTAAAACCCATGCTTTACACCCATTTACGAGTGTTAATACTACTATACTCTGATTCACTCCCCATTTTGTCCCTATGGAAAAGATTCTTTATATCCACAGATACCTCAATTTACTACCCACTTCTATGGCTCACCTCGTTTTCGTACATCCGTTCACCTACAAGGCCACTCCCAAATATCTGAACACGCCCACGTTCCCCATACTCCTTCCTTCCTACCAGATATTAAATTTTTCTTTACATAATTCTTTGTTACCCTCTTTTCGTTGCTCTTTCCTATAATCACTCTAATTTCAGTTACTTACCCTCCCAAATTCTTCCAACAACATTTCTAACTTCTCTTCAGAATCTCCCAAAATCACAGTGTCATAGGCAAAAAGCAACTCTGACAAATCGCACTTTATATTAGATTATCTGTATTTTAATCCCACTCCTCTCCGGAACACTCGTATTCATTTCTTTTACAACCCCATCCATAAGTATGTTAAGCATCCATGGTGACATCCCACATCCCTACCTATGACCTAGTTTTAGTGGAAAATAATCGCCATCTCACCTACTTACCCGAACCTGAGTTTATCCTCGTAACAACTCTTAACGGCTATAAGAAACCTATGACACTGCCCCTCAATCCATACTATCATATGCCTTTTCTAAAACCATAAATGCTTAGAATACTTTCTTGCCAATATATTTTTCATTTATATGCTTCAGTGTGAACAGTTGGTCTAAACATCCTCTACCCTTCCTTAAACCTTGCTCATCTGCGGTAATGCTCTCCTTCTTACTCTTAATTCTTCAATTATAACTTCTATACTCTTTACCTTATATACTCAACAGGCTTATTCTCCAGTTATTCTTACACTCTCATTTATCTCCCATTTCCTATGTATTTTCTCTGCCCATCCCTAGGTATCTGCACCTCATTCATATTTTCATTAAACAAATGCACCAACCATTCCAAAACTATATTCCCACCTACTTTTCACATTTTTTTTGATCCCATTAATCCCAGCTACTTTACTCTCTTTCATATTACCTACTACCTCACGCATCTCCACACTCACACCGGTCACTTCCTCACTCCTAGAAGATGTTATACCTCTCTGGCCAAAGCTTGAAATCATCACTGCCTCCCTTTCTTCATCAATATTTAATATCTCCTAAAATATTCCCTCCATCTTCCCAATAATTTCATTTTCCCATCCAATAACTCCCCTCTTCTCATTTTAAGTATTAAATAATTTCGTTCCTTATCTCAATCTATTTTTTTCCGTATCTTCAGCCAAATTTGTGCACGAAACCTCACCCCCTCTCTCTCATGCACTCTCTTTTACAAGCTCTCATCACTTTTTTAACCTCTCATGTACTCTCCATTTTCTCCACATACCCCATTCACTTCTGCTTTGTTAAAACCTCTCGTATGCTGTTTCTCCTTTACGACTCTTTACCTCATCATTCCATCAATCGCTCCTCATCCCTCCTGCACCCAGTCTTCTATATACACAAACTTCTGCTGTACACTTTAACAGTGCAATCATAAATCTGCCCTATACCTGGTCGACCTCCCTTTCATTACTTATGCTTACATTTGCCCCTCTTTCTTTTAGCAGTCGCATATATCTTATCCTGACTACCTCCACTTTTCCATAATTATTTTTTCCCTTGATTCAAAACTCTGTAAACTCTCGTATAAAATCTCCCCAAGTCTCCCACGTCTACAATCCTCTTTTCCCAAGTTGCATAAACCTTATTATAACCCACTCATTGCATTAGCTCGTAATCCTTGAATTTATACATTTATATGCTCCTTTTACTTCCATAACTGTTCCTCCAACATTACTGCTAATTCTTCCTCAGCTCTAGCTCTCTCAGATACACCTCAGCTCTAGCTCTCTCAGATACACCTCAGCTAATCCCGTTTATTTCTCCCCACTGAAATACTCCTACCCCCTCAGTTTTGTTTACCCTATAACTAGGACTTACAACTTTTTTTTCTTTCGTAGCATTCACAATCATCTCTTTCATATCATCTATCCAAAATCCATGCACATTCTAACAACCTAATTTCAAAATGGTCTTTTTTAAATTTAATAATTAATATTAAAGGGGTTACTACTCCCTTGCTCCCGGCATTTTAAGCGTGGCTTACCGAACAAGGATTATTCTCCACTTTTCCATTTAGGTGAAAATGAAATAGGTACAAGAACTAGAAGAAAACTCAGTTGGGTGTGCATACATATATATGTACATGCGCGTGGATAATAAGGCAAAATAATATGGAATAGTTTAATGGGAGGTGCTGGTGAGCTTTGAAAAAAAAAAAAGAACCTGAAATAAGCATGCGAAATTTGTCTATCAAGAAACAAATCGGAGATTATAATAGGCCAGAAATTAATATAAAAATATAAGAAGGGCTGTTGAAAAAAATAAAAAAGATAGTGGATAAGAGGAGGGTAGAACTAAATAGTTTATTCTAGTTTGTTTAAAAGTAAACAAAACGTTAAAGAAAATGTCAATAATAAAGAAGAACAAATTAAACGAAGTTGAAGAGAAAATGTGTAAGACTTAAAATAGTTTCAGATGATATTTTATTTGTTAAGAATTTGAATCTCGAACAAATACCCAAATTAAGGATATTGAAATATCTAAAGAGGTAATAAAGATGTTATTTATGGATACTGACAAGAACAAAAAACAATAGAACCAAACTGGATATTATAGACTGTAAAAGGATGTGCTGAGGAGTTATGTTATTCACTTATGAATTTCTTATTTTAGGATTTCAGTATCAAAGACCATCAGTAGCAACTGCTGTGTCTTTGACAAAGTGTGAGATCGGTGTTGCTGACCACCAGTAGTAACTACTGTGTTATACTACCACCGAGACAGAGGGATCCTCAGTTTACAGTAGGTACTCGTACCCAATTATACCACCAAGAAACGAGAAAGGTATCCTCGACCTCCAGTAGTAGTTGCCTCCTACCGCTACTGAGACAGATGGGTATTCCCACCATTCAGTAGATATTTTTTCTTCCTTCTGCCGCCGAGAATGAGAAAGATATCCCAGGTCTCCATTAGTAGTTCCTGCCTCCGAGAATGAGAGAGTTATTACCATAGTGTCTCACCCTCTTGTTTTTTTTATCGACAACAGGAGATGCATTCCATGCTCCCACAAATATCTAATGTCTGCCACTATCACCAAGACACAGGTATCCCAGGACTCAGGAATAACACTTGCCAATACTGTGCAGGGTATCCTCGGCTCCAGTAAATACTCCTGCCTCCTACTGCAGCTGTTGCTTCACCAGGCTGAGCACGATACACCAAAATATTTAGTCTTAATTTTAGCAATTAGGAAGCTACGTTGGGCAATAACAATCCTGGACTTAGTTTTGCTAAGATAAACAATCGTTGAGAATTTTAGGTCGCTCTGAGGAGGCAATTACAAGTTATTGTTTCAGAACTTCGCAGCGAATGAAGAAGAGGCAAGAGGAAGAAGAAGAAGAAGAAGAAGAAGAAGAAGAAGAAGAAGAAGAAGAAGAAGAAGAAGAAGAAGAAGAAGAAGAAGAAGAAGAAGAAGAAGAAGAAGAAGCAAGAAGCAAGAAGAGGAAGAAAAAGACTACGACATGAAAAGAAAAAAGACTAAGAAGAAGAAAAGAAGACGATCAATAAGAAAAAAAAAAAAACGAAAGAAGAGGAAGAAGACGACGACCAATAAGAAGAAGAAGAAGAAAAATAAGAATTTGAAGAAATAGTAGCAGCAGTAGTACAACAGAAGTGAAAATAAAATTACTATTATAAGAATCCATCTTTTCTGAATGTCTAATTCCCACCCAGTATATCTCTCCTTGTGATGACTACCACTCCAGAATATCAATTCCTGTGATGACTACCACTCCACTATACCCCTCCCTGTGATGACAACCACTCCGGTATATCAATCTCTGTGATTATTACCACTCCACTATACCCCTCCCTGTGATGACTACCACTCCACCATACAACTTCCTGTGGTGACTACCACTCCACTTTACCCCTCCATGTGGTGACTACCACTCCATTATATCCCTCCCTGTAATGACCACTCCAGTATACCCCTCCCTGGGATGACTACCACTCCACCATACCCCTCCCTGTGATGACTACCACTCCACCATACCCCTCCCTGTGATGACTACCACTCCACCATACAACTTCCTGTGGTGAGTACCACTCCACTTTACCCCTCCCTGTGATGACTACCACTCTAGTATACCACTCAGTGTGATTACTACCACTCCACTATACCCCCCCCAGTGAGGACTACCACTCCTCTATTCTGTTCCCAGTGATAACTGTCTCTCCACCACACATCTTTTGTGTATAACTATCACTCTATTGTAACCCTCCCAGTGATAACTATCACTCCATCATATCCTTGCCAGTGATAACTACCACTCCACTATACCCCTCCCTGTGATAACTACTTCTCCACTATACTCCTCCCTGTGATAACTACCACTCCACTATACCCCTCCCTGTGATAACTACCACTCCACGACATACTGAGTGATTTATTCTCTTCATTTCAAAATATTTGACAACAATGACCCAGAACATCGCTGGTGGGTAGGTCATAATGTGAGCACCAGAGAGACAGATTAGTTCAGCATTACTTTGAAATTGTATCAAAGAGAGAATATGTGGATCCTCTTAATTACCCTGTGCTCTGACATCTCTCGAGTCATTGAGAGTAAGTGCCAAAACATATTGTTGTCAGTGGACTTCCTGGATTTAAACCGGAATAGACAATCTTAGAAGTAGACTTGATGTGGAGGACTCAATCAGCGTGAGTGCTGAGTGTCATTTTTTAATGACATTCGGATGTTGTGACAGCTGATAATTGAGCTTCTGATTTCACCACCAGTCCAAGACACCGAATCCCCAGGCAGACAGAGAAAGGTCTGGGATCAAGTAAGTCTATTTTCCCCAACTTCTTCATCATATATATTGCAATCCACAATCTTGAACAAGGTAGTGAGGGACTTAACTGAAGTAGCAGTGTCGGTAACAGGGCTAGAGGAAGACAGTTCCAGAACATGACAAATATTATATCCAGGATAAAATATATAAAACAATAGTATATCCAGGCACCACGCAAGCACATATATACATGTTGAAGCTTCACTAGGCCCCTACAATAACAAGGAACCAGGACCAGGTGTCATAAAGAACATCATACTGGAATATCATGCCTAAGTATATCTTGACAGCCACCTGTTAAGGTGTTCACAATTTACTTGACAGAGGGTGGCAGGCTCTAGGTGAATAATTTAATTCTAATTAACAGAGTTAGTTCAGTATAGATACACAAAGTCCTCCACAAATTCCAGACCACCCATAACAGTCCTAGTGATAACTACCACACCACCCATAACTCCACGAGATAACTACAACTCCTCCTGTAACATTCCCAGTGAAAACTACCACTATTACATCCCTCTTAGTGATAACCACTAGCCTACCCCTCCCAGTGATAACTACCTCTATTATACCCCTCTTAGTGATAACTATCACCTCCATATACCTCCCAGTGATAACTAAAACTACTATACTCCCCACAGTGATAACGACCACTACCATACCCACTACCATAATCCACTACATCCCTTCTGTGATAACTACCACTCCACTACATCCCTTCTGTGATAACCACCACTCCACTTCATCTCTTCTGTGATAACTACCACTCCACTACATCCCTTCTGTGATAACTACCACTCCACTACATCCCTTATGTGATAACCACCACTCCACTTCATCTCTTCTGTGATAACTACCACTCCATTACATGACTTCTGTGATAACTACCACTCCACTACATCCCTTATGTGATAACTACCACTCGACTACATCCCTTCAGTGATTACCACTCCACTACATCACTTCTGTGATAACTACCACTCTACTACATCTCTTCTGTGATAACTAAAACTCCACTACATCCCTTCTGTGATAACTACCATTCCACTACATCACTTCTGTGATAACTACCATTCCACTACATCACTTCTGTGATAACTACCACTCCACTACATCCCTTCTGTAATAACTACCATTCCACTATATCTCTTCTGTGATAACTAGCACTCCACTACATCCCTTCTGTAACAACTACCATTCCACTATATCTCTTCTGTGATAACTACCACTCCACTACATCCCTTCTGTAATAACTACCACTCCACTACATCTCTTCTGTGATAACTACCACTCCACTACATCATTTCTGTGATTACACTCCACTACATCTCTTCTGTGATAACTTCCACTCCACTACATCTCTTTTATGATAACTACCACTCCACTATATCCCATCTGTGATAACTACCTCTCCACTACATCCCTTTTGTGATAACTACCACTTCACTACATCCCTTCTGTGATAACACATTCCGCGTCCAGCTCTGGTGGTGAGCGGACGTGCTGGCTCTACCCTAGCGGCGGCATAGTGAGACTTGTTTTTCAAACAAGATGACTGCCAACTATCGACGACGAGTTAATACTGTATGTATTGAGCTACTGCAGGGAACGATTCTACCGGCGAATGCTGACGTCTTATTGACAGATATTCTACGTGACATCTACGGCGTATCTTACGAGGACCTTTATGGAGTGGCCATGAATGGGATACGACGAGTCTTTGTGAAATTTGCAAGCACTGAGGTGTATCGACGTGTGGTGGATGTCTACCAGGACAAGAAGATGGTGGTCAACATGGGAGTAGAGGTTTGTCTACGGGACGTCTCGACAGTATACAAGTGGGTAAAACTTCATAATATACCATTTGAGGCTTGCCCTGAAGATATACGTGACGTAATGAAAGAATATGGTGTCATTCATGCTATAAATATAGGAAGATGGGCGCAGGGCCATACGCTGGTTTGTTGGAAGGGTCATACTCAGTAAAAATGAGTTTGAGGAAACCCATACCGTCTTATGTGCTAATGGAATGTTTTCGCACACAGATTTATGTTCATTACCAGGGGCAAGTGAAAACTTGCAGGTTATGTGGACAATCTGGACATTATGCAGCCGTTTGTGAGAGACGTAAGGAAGTGGTGAGGAACAATGAAGAGACAGCGAAGAGACCGGTGGATAATGAGCATGTGACAGAAGGAGCTGTTGAGGAACCAGCAAGTGTGCAGAATGTTGGCTTGGAAGTCTCCCAATGGAGTGAGGAGGTGGACAAAGCGGAAGAGAGGGTTGACAGTGAGTTGACGGGTGGTGAAGACGTGGCTAATGACATGGAACATGAGAGTGTACATGAGAGTGGGGTAAGTGAGGGTATTGATGAAGCAATACTGAGAGACTTGGGTGAGATTATTGGTGGTGAGGATTTAGATTTGGTGCAGAGCGACATTGGAGACAGGCTGATTGACAGGGTGCACCTGCCTATTGACGAGACAGCGAGTGAGGGGGAAGAGGCAACGGAGGTGAGGGATGAAGTGGAGATACATCAACAGTGTGAGGAAGAGGGAGTAGAGATGGATAAGAGTGAATCTCGGAAGAGATCAGGGAAGAGGCAGAAAATGACATCATAACACCGGGACAGCGCCCGGGAAAAGGCTTGGACAGAAGTGGTGAAGGGTAAAGGGGGGTGAGGGAGAGGAGTAGTACTGGAGTGTCAGCAACAGCAGTTGGAAAGAAAAAGGGTGGTTTACAGGCTGTAAGGAATAGTAAAGGTGAAGGTACACTGCCGCAACGGAAGGGAAACCTATGTCTCTACTTTCAAGTGTATTAGCATGAATATGAATGGCCTTCGTCAGGAGGTTAAAAGGAAATGGGTCGAGGTTACGCTAAGTAGGCTTCATGTAGATGTTGTGTTTTTCAGGAACACAATTTTAGGAGTGGGGAGGAGTTGGCTTTAAAGGGTTATAGGTTATTTGTGGGTAGGACGGATTTATTAAAAGGGGAGTGGGTGTGGGTGTGAGGGAGGGGTGTCCTTTACTTTAGGTTCATGGGAGGTGGGGGGGGGTAGGGTTGTTAGGGTGGATGGTAGGTGGGGTGTAGTGCAAGTTTGTTTCCTGGGTGTTTATTTGCCAGCGGTGCAGAGTTTAAAAGTAAAGGAGGATTTTGTGAGGTCAGAATTGATATACGCCTTCCGGGATTACCTCAAGTAACCGTAATTGGGGAGACTGGAATAGTGTCATACGTGTAAAGGATGTGGAGCCGAGGGGTTCAACGCCAGTATTGAAAATACTGAGGAAGTATTTAATGCAGTGGGTGTGGTGGATGTGGTAGGTGGGAATGAATTAGTGGAATATACTTATTGTAGGGGTGCACATGCAGCGAGGTTAGATAGAATATATGTTACGAAAGCGGGGGTAGTGGAGAAGGTGGAGTGTGTTGATGTGGGGTTCTCTGATCATAAAGGTGTGTTAGCACAACTGGGATGGGAGGGTGCGGTGCGGGTATATGGGAGTTATTGGAAGTTAAATGTTAGTTTGCTGAGTAGGTTAGGAGGGAGATGAATTTTGAGGGTTGGTGGAGTGGGGTTTGGGGAGGGTAGGGGTATTATGGGGGTTGCGAAGTGGTGGAATGATAGGGGGAAACCAGCCATAAAGGATTTTTTTATGAGACTGGGCAGGGAAGATGCACGATTTAGGTTTGGTTATCAAAGGTATTTGGAGAGTTTGTTGCAGGGTCTAGGGGAGTGGGGGGCTGGTAGGGGTGAGGAAAGGGAAGGGGTGAGGGCGGCATTGCAGGAGTTGCAGAATGAGAGGTTTCAGGCGCTGAGGTTGAGAAGTGGTATGGAAGAGGTATTATGGGGAGATAAAGTGTCGGCAGTTGTGCTGAGAAGGTTTAGGAAACGAAGGGAGGTAATGACGATTGGTGCAATTGAGGTAGATGAGGGTATGTTGGGGTATGATGTTGGGAGTGTGATAAAAACCACGGAAGCAATGGGAGGGTATGGGGAAGTGTGGTTTGGGAAAAAATATGAGGAAACGGAGGAATTGAAAGGGGGGGGAAGAGGGAATTTTTGGACATATTATTGAGAGAGTGACAGAGGAGGAAAGGGAAGAGTTAGAGGGAGTTATAACGGAGGAGGAAGTGTGGGAGGCAGTTAAAGGCCTCAGGATGGGGAAAACGCCTGGGATAGATGGGTTACCTGGGGAGTTATATGTTCAGTTTTGGGATGTGTTGAAAGATGTGTTGGTGAAAGTGTTTAATGATATGAAGGGGGAAGGGGTATTGGGGGAAATGGTAAGGACGGGGTGGGGGTATTGGTGCCAAAGAGGGAGGGTGCGAGAAGTTTTCATGATTATAGAGTAATAATGTTGATGAGTACAGATTATAAGATTTATGCAAAACTTTTGGCAAACAGGTTGAGGAGGAGAATGGGGATCTGGTTACATGGGGGACAATATGGTATACCGGGTAGGAGTATGAGACATGGGCACAGAAGGATTAAGGGTTTTATTGTTAGGTCTGGATTGGGCTACGGCGTATGATAGGGTTAATAGGAAGGTATTATTTGATGTCATGATGCGCATGGGTTTTGGGGTGAGGTGGTGGGTTGGGTAAAGCAATTGTATGAGAATGCGGTAATGAGGATGCAGATAAATGGACGGTTAGGGTGGGAAGTTAGGATGGAAAAGGGTATACGTCAGGGTTGTCCGTTGTCTCAATTATTATTTGCTATTTTACAGGACCCGTTTTATAGGTTAGTAGAGAAGGGAAGGAGCACAGGGAAAAGGGACCGTGTAGGGGCAGAGGTCATAGGTTATGTTGATGACACAAATCTGTTAGTTACATCTGTAGAAAGTCTGAGGTGGGTAGGTGAGATAGTGAAGAGGTTTAGTAAGTTAACAGGTATGGAAGTGAATAAACGTAAGTTTGTTGCTAGAGGTGGGAGGGTGGGTGGGGGAACGTTGGGGAGAGAGAGGGTTGGTCATGTGTTCGTGTTTTGAAAGTTTGTGGTATAATTTTTAGTAATGATTTAGGGAGGGCCAGGGAGGAGAATTCGAAGGGGGTAGTGGATAGGGCTTTAGGCAGGATGCAGGGTTGGGGTTCCAAGGAAATTACTTTATTGCAAAGGGTGGTAGTGATTAATGTACTGATTTATAGTAAACTTTGGTTCAGAGTGGGAGTGTTCCCTCTAGTTGAAGAAGACGTGCGTAGACTGGAAAAAGGTGTTTTGAGTTTTATATGGGGGAGGGTAGGCATTGGTTAAGTAGGGAGGTGGTAGAAACGAGAGTGAAGTGAGGAGGTTTGGGTTTGGTTCCTTTGAGAAGGCGCCTGAGAAGTGTTTTTCTGAAGCAAGAGTTTTTGATGATGGGAGGTAAGGGGTAGGAAAATAGGGGGTAATGAGGGAAGTGAGGAAATGGTGGAGGGAAAAGAGCTAGTAGAGTGCGAGAAAGTCATTAGGTTTCTGTTAGTGGTACGTGAACCTGCTAAGGTTAAGTTACGTAGGTTGGATAGGATTAGTAGTAATGAGGTGGTGTTGCAAGGGGAGGCATTGTTTCCCTTATATGGGTGGAAAAGTATTTTGGGTTGGTTGAACAAAGTCAAGGTGGCTCCGAGAGTTAGGGAATTAGGTTATAGGTTTTTGCACGGCATATTGGCTACGAGGGGGCAACTGTTTATTATGGGGTTTGCAAGAGATGGGGTTTGTCCGAAGTGTGGGGAATATGAGACGGCTTTTCATGCAGTGTATTTTTGTAGAAGCTTAGAGTTGGTAACAATATGGTTGCACAGGGTATTGGGATGGATAGGGGGGGGGAAAGTATCGGTGTTACGTGCTCTAAGTTTAGAGCTGAGTGAATTTCCGGAAGGCGTACGTAGGGCTATAACATACATTATGTTAGACTATTTATATAATATATGGTACATGAGAGAGGTGGAAGGGGTAGTGATGGTCAAGGTTCTAGCTGCGGTATTTGTTAAAACGAAATATAGGAATGAAGTAATTTACGGTAGAAGTTGGAGACAGAGTTTTCCGGAGGTTTACAGAGATATGACGGTGGGTGGGTTACGTAGGTTGGGGAGGGATGGGTAGGGGGTGTTAGTTTTCGAGGAAAGTTAGGGGTCTTAGTGGTTGTGTGGATGGAGGTGGGTTAATGTGGGGGGTAGTGTTAGTGGTTGGGTTTTGAGTGTGGGTTTTAAGGGTATGGGGGCATAGGTTTTCTGAGGTTGTGGCAGTGTTTCCTTTGGTTTGATGGTGGTTATTGATGTTTAACAGCCTTTGTCTAACTTATGTTATTTTTGTAATCTTTGGTTTGTTGTTCTAACTTGACCTATAGGTCAAGTTAGAATTGAGTTTTTCAACGTCATGGTTGTGTGACGATGTAAGTTGTATGGTTTAGTGAAACAAGGTTTTTTGTCATGTCGACAATGCATTGGTAGGGATAATGTAATGGTAAATAGCAACAGTTGTGGTTTCTTTTGTATGTTTCTAGGCAAAACCATTATAAGTGGCTTGGTTGTTCATGTGTATGTAAAAGCCAAATTAGGTTTAGTTTATGCAAAGATTTAACCTCTATTAGGAGTTTATGGTGTGAGAATGGTGTTATAGAACCATTGTTAGCGAAGTTTTTTTTGTGTGTATAATGACTTGTGTTGGTAACACAACAATATGTAGTTAAAATTTTGATATATTGGAATTATTTCTTAAATACCTGTTATAAAATGTTGCTGTTCATACATAACATGTAAGGTGGATCACATATGTATGTTTTGTAAAAAGGGTTAGTGGACAAGGAGTTATGATGGCCAGAATAGTATGTTCAGGTGGTCAGTAAAATAAAGTGGGGTTTGAACATTAATTTTATAGGTTAGGACATCCTATGTTTGGGAAGTTCAGTTATATATGTGTATAATAGTGTTGTTGGAGTTTGTAAAGTACCTTTGTATAACCTTAGGTGATGTATGTTGTGATGATGGTCTGTGTTAAACATGATTTAGGTTATGGTCTAATTATATTTAAGGGTGTTGCGCTTATTTTTGAGATGAATTTATGGTTAATTTTTTATTGGTCACATGTGAATGTGACTTAATGATATAAATACCATGTAAGGTGTATCACATATGTATGTTTCATAAAGGGGAATAATGTAGAAGGATTTTTTGACTGAGTATAGTTTTAGGTGGGCAATAAAGTAAAGTGGGGGTTTGTTTTTATTATAGAGTATAGGAAAGCCTTTGTATGGCAGTTTAATGTCATATATGTGCATAATAGTAATTGTTGGTTTTTGTAATATACACTTTTAGTGATGTAAGTTAATGTTGATGGTTTGTGTGAACCAAGAATTTGTTATTGTCAAAATAATGTTAAAGCATTTGTGCTTACTTTTGTGAGGAGTCACTTATGTAATTTGTTTAGTCACATGTGTATGTGATGTTTTGTGATGTATATTGTTAGGACTGTAATGTTTGGGTTTTATAATAAAATATAAAAAACATCCCTTTTGTGATAACTACCACTTCACTACATCCCTTCTGTGATAACTAAATTCCCCTACATTCCTTCCGTGATAGCTACCACTCCACTACATCCCTTCTGTGATAACTACCACTCCACTATATCTCTTCTGCGATAACTATCACTCCACTAAATCCCTTCTCTGATAACTATCACTCCACTATATAACTTCTGTGATAACTACCATTCTACCATAACCTTCCGCCGTATAATTAGTGACCCAAAAGAGACATAGCTGGACAGCTGGAAGATACAAGAGGATTACAAAAGAGACTCACGATGGCAACATAGGGACACAGGAGAGACAGCAGGGACATAGGAGGAATATAGAAGGGTAACAGCAGGGACATAGGAGGAATATAGAAGGGTAACAGCGGGATAGGAGGAATATAGAAGGGTAACAGCAGGAACTAAGGGCAATGTAGATGGGTAACAGCAATGACATATGAGGAATATAGAAGGGTAACAGCGGGTCATAGGAGGAATATAGAAGGGTAACAGCAGGGACATAGGAATATAGAAGGGTAACCGCAGGGACATAGGAGGAATATAGAAGGGTAACAGCAGGAACTAAAGGGAATATAGAAGGGTAACAGCAGGTACATAGGAGGAATATAGAAGGGTAACAGCAGGAACTAAGGAGAATGTAGATGGGTAACAGCAATGACATAGGAGGAATATAGAAGGGTAACAGCAGGGACATAGGAGGAATATAGAAGGGTAACAGCGGGACATAGGAGGAATATAGAAAGGTAACAGCAGGAACTAGGGAATGTAGATGGGTAACAGCGGGACATAGGAGGAATATAGAAGAGTAACAGCAGGAACTAAGGGGAATGTAGATGGGTAACAGCAATGACATAGGAGGAATATAGAAGGGTAACAGCAGGTACATAGGAGGAATATAGAAGGGTAACAGCAGGAACTAAGGGGAATGTAGATGGGTAACAGCAATGACATAGGAGGAATATAGAAGGGTAACAGCAGGGACATATGAGTAATATAGAAGGGTAACCGCAGGGACATAGGATGAATATAGAAAGGTATCAGCAGGAACTAAGGGAAATATAGAAGAGTAACAGCAGGGACATAGGAGGAATATAGAAGGGTAACAGCAGGGACATAGGAGGAATATAGAAGGGTAAAACCAGAAACATATGGGAATATAGAAGGGTAACTGCAAGGACATATTAGGAATATAGCAGGGTAACAGAAGAGACATAGGAGGAATATAGCAGGGTAACAGCAGGGGCATAGGAGGAATATAGATGGGTAACACCAAGGACATAGGAGAGAGGAAAATACAACGGTCAGCCAGACAAAATAATGCAGTGTTCCCTGGTCCATATATCACTGTTATCTTCGCTCTCAAATCTTATTGCATCCCTTCATCTCCCCTTCTGTACTTTGTCAGTGTGTGTGTATGTGTGTGTGTGTGTGTGTGTGTGTATGTGTGTGTGTGTGTATGTGTGTGTGTCTGTTCTTACCTGTAGCGGGTTCCAGGGGTCTAGTCTCAGCTCCGGGTCCTGCTTTACAACTTGCCGAAACTCAGATTCACTTCCTTCTAGCCTGGTGGGTCCTCTAATATCTGCTCCTAAAATTACGTATTGAGCCTTCCTCCACCACATCTTCGTCAAGGTCATTCCACTTCCTCACCATCCTGAGGCTGAAGAGTACTTTATGATATCTCTTTGATTTATTTGTAGTACATACCTGTTCTCACCTCTTAAATAATATCCAATCTACCCTATCAGTTCACCTGAGTATTTTGTAAGATATCATGTCTCCTTTTGTTCTTACTTCCTCTGATGTTCTCAGGTTCATTTCCTCTAACCTTTCCTCATTGTTCCTACCTTAACTCCGGAACTAGTCGTCGCATACATCTGCGCTAATCAGAGTCTGATTAACCAGGTTGTTACTGCTTGCCGCACGTAAACCTACATACGAACCACAGCCCAGCTGGTCAGGTACTGACTTTAGGTGCCTGTTCAGCTCAATCTTGAAGACAGCCAGGGGTCTATTGGCAATCTCCCTTATGTATGCTGGGAGACAGTTGAACAGTCTTGGGCCCCTGCCACTTACTGTGTAGTCTCTTAGTGTACTCATGGTACCCCTGGTCTCTCTAGGGTTTTTCAAGTGTATATTATGATGTATTCTTCTCGCCTGCGTTGCAAGGAGTACAGGTCAAGGGACTTTAGCCGTTCCTAATAATTGGGTACTGTATTGTACTTATACGTCCACTGAAACTTCTCTGCGTATTCTCCGGTTCTTCAATTTCGCTTTTGTTCAAAATGTCCGTTAGTGTACAGCCGTATTCCCGCCTGGAGAGAACAAGCGATTTGAAGAGACTCATTATTTGCTTGGCATCTCTAGTTTTGAAGGTTCTCATTATTCATCCAATCATTTTCCTAGCAGCTATGGTAGAAACATTGTTTTGATCTTTGAAAGGGAGATTCTCTGACATCATAACTTCCAGGTGCTTCACATTAATTTTTCGCTCTCTTGTGTAGTTGGAATTTGTTTTATGCTCAGATCCAGTTTTTATTTACTAGAGTTTTCCATAAATGAGTAATTGAAATTTGTTCTCGTTGAACTTCATAGTTTTCTGAGGTACATTTAAAGACTTGGTTAATGTCCTCGATGGAGGACACTATTACCTGGACCTGGAGTTTACCTGGAGAGAATTCCAGGGGTCAACGCCCACGCGGCCCGGTCTGTGACCACGCCTCATGTTGGACCAGAGCCTGATCAACCAGGCTGTTACTGCTGGCCGCACGCAGTCCAACGTACGAACCACAGCCTGGCTGGTCAGGTACCGACATTAGGTGCCTGTCCAGTGCCTGCTTGAAGACAGCCAGGGGTTTGTTAGTAATCCCCCTGATGTCTGCTGGGAGGCAGTTGAACAATCTTGGGCCCCTGACACTTATTGTGTTGTCTCTCAACGTGCTAGTGGCACCCCTGCTTTTCATTGGGGGGATGTTACATCGCCTGCCGAGTCTTTTGCTTTCGTAGGGAGTGACTCTCGTGTGCAAGTTTGGTACTAAGCCCTCGAGAATTTTCCACGTGTATATAACAATGTATCTCTCCCGCCTGCATTCTAGAGAGTACAGGTTTAGGAACTTCAAGCGTTCCCAGTAATTGAGGTGGTTTATCGCAGTTATGTGTGCCGTGAAAGTTCTCTGCACATTTTCTAGGTCAGCAATTTCACCTGCCTTGAAAGGTGCTGTTAGTGTGCAGCAATATTCCAGCCTAGATAGAACAAGCGATTTGTAAAGTGTCAACATGGGCTTGGCATCCCTGGTTTTGAAGGTTCTCATTATCCATCCTGTCATTTTTCTGTCTGTGTCAGTTATGAGGATAAGGAAAAGGATGTGTGTGTGTGTGTGTGTGTGTGTGTGTTTATGTGTGTATACTCACCAAGTTTTACGCACCTAGTTGTGGATGCAGGGGTCAAGTCAAAGTTCCTGGCCCCGCCTCTTCACTGGTCGCTACTAGGTCACTCTTCCAGCTACATGAGCTTTATCGTACCTCTTCTTAAAGCTATGTTTGGATCCTTCCTCCACTAAGTCACTTCCCAGACTATTTCACTTCCTGACAACTCTGTGACTGAAGAAATACTTCCTAACATTCCTGTGATTCATCTGAGTCTTCAACTTCCAACTGTGACCCCTTGTTGCTGTGTCCCATCTTTGGAACATCCAGTCTTTGTCCACCTTGTTGATTCCTCTCAGTATTTTATGTGTCGTTATCATATCCGCCCTATCTCTCCTGTCCTCCAGTGTCGTCAGGTCGATTTCCCTTAACCTCTCCTCGTAGGACATACCCCTTATATCCGGGGCTAGTCTTTGTTTCAAACGCTATTATGATGTCGGAATGCTGTTCTTAGATTTGCTAGGCGCCCGTATTCTGCAGCAGATATTTGGTTGATATGCGCGTCAGGAAATATGCCCGGTGTTATACTCACCCTAAAATCCTTTTCCTTGAGCGAGGTTTGTAGTATCTGGCCCCCTATACTGTACTCCGTCTGCGGTCTTCTTTGCCCTTCCCAAATCTTTATGACTTTGCACTTGGTGGGGTTGAACTCCAGGAGGCAGTTCAGGACCAGGCCTGCAGCCTATCCAGATCCATTTTGTAGTTCTGCCTGGTCCTCGTTCAATTGAATTCCTCTCATCAACTTCACATCATCTGCAAACAGGGACACTTCTGAGGCTATTCCTTCCGTCATGTCGTTCACAAATACCAGAAACAGCATCTTCCGTATTACTGACCCCTGTGGAACCCCGCTCGTCACTCTGCACGTAACATGACTCGCTGTTGTCTTTCTGACAGGTATTCACTGATCCATTGCAGTGCCTTCCCTCTTATCCCTGCCTGGTCCTCTAGCTTTTGCACTAATCTCTTGTGTGGAACTGTGTCAAACGCCTTCTTACAGTCCAAGAAAACGCATTTTTTCTACCCTTCTCTTTCTCTTTTCTTACTGCTGTCACATTGTCATAGAACTCTAGTAGAATTGTAACACAGGATTTCCTGTCTCTGAATCCTTGCTAATTGTCGTTGATAAGCTCATTCCTTTCTAGGTGCTCTACCACTCTTCTCCTGATAATCTTCTCCATGACTTTATAATAATAATAATAATAATAGTTTTAAATTGGTTTATGATATTACAAGAGGTGTACATGCCAAAAGCCCCTAATATGCAGAGCATTGTGGGTAGACTTAAAATTAAATTAAAACTAAATGGTAAGAATTATAGTACACAGTTTACAATATAAGTATAGTTGAGTATTTAAGCCATGAAATTTGAACATAATTTGAACATGACATTCTTGAAACAATCGTTTTATAATTTGGATCTTTTACATAATAAAATTATTAAATCAGATTAAACAAATTAAATCAATAATTTGTGTTGCAATAACAGTTTATGGTTATTAGATGAGTTACAAAGAGCAGAAGGGTACATGAGAATGGATTTCTTTATATTAGGTTGTATTAATTATAATAGGTTTATACATTATGAGATATAACAGGTTTATACATTATGAGATATAACAGGTTTATACATTATGAGGTATAAGTTTCAACATTTGGACTAGATTTTGTTTGATAAATTATTTTTCTTTGAGCAATTATGTAAGAGGTTTTGAGGCTTGGGGAGTAATACAGTGAATAATGTTATTTTGAGGCAGTGTAAAGCTATTTAATAACTTTGTAGATAATGTAAAGTAGTGGCTATTTAGTTTTGGGCAAGTAGGTGTTTTTTTTAGCAGAGTTTTGAATTGATATACAGATCGGATTTCTTTGGTAATCATAGGTAATAAATTCCAAATTTTTGGGCCTTGAGATATCTAGTTCGCTTAGCAGCCTCTTCACCTCCTCTTCGGTTGTATGTATCGTGTCCAGCACTTGTTGGTGTACCCCACCTCTCCATCTTTCTTGAGTCCTTTCTGTCTCCACTGTAAATACTTCTTTGAATCTCATGTTGAGCTCATCACAAATTTCAAGGTCTGTGAAGGTTTATTACCCAGTCTTGGTTCAATCTTTAAGCCAAGATGAATCTAGGCTGGCTCCTCCTTTGGAAAATTACAAAAATGGAAAAGATAAATAATAACAATGAAGATAAGCACTTTATTTAATAGAATGTTTTACGAAAATATTAAATACTTAAACATGAATCTCAAAATCCTATCTTAAAGACAAAATGAAAAATGAAATTGATAAATAATACTTGAATTCAAAGCTAATTTATACAGATGGAAGTTGGTAGATGAGCGTGTCGATGTTCTTGACACGGAAGCTCCGAATTGTTCCTTGTTTTCTGAACTCCTTGCTGCTGTTGTTGGATTGACGGATGTTTCCACAACCACTCAGTTGACGGATGTTTCCACAACCAAGTTGGAAACTTAGTCCAAGATACCAGGGACTCAGGTGTCGTTCTCTTGTGAATAACGTGTAGTTGCCTGGGTTGTTTGGTTCTAGAGGAACCACAGTTGAGTTTAAGACTGCAAATAAACGTCTCGTGCTCCATCAGACACACACTGCTTTGTGCCAGATGACCCTAGCTGGCCCAGAAGGCTGTAATGAAATCGAAAGACATTATTACTCACCACTCTAATAATCACTTTCATGGTAGGCAAAAGTTATTTAAAAGAAATGGTGAGACTTAAACAAATTACTTTACTTTAAGGCAAGGCAGGGCAGAGTATAATTACGTCTCTAAAATAAACAAAAGCGTGAAGCTCTTCAATAAAATGAATTAAGACAGGTGCAGCTGTGAATACTTACAGTGGTGTTGGGAGTGGCCTGTCAAGTGACAACCCCATCAGCTGGAGCCTCCCACGTCACCTCTCACCGGGTGGAAAAAATGGGGGGGAGGATAGCGGGAGCTAGACACTCACCCTTCCTTAACAAGCAGATTAACACCCAACTTTCACTATACATACATTCACACTTTCATTACTCCTATCTATGGACTTTTCCCTCACAAGGTCGTTTCTTGTAAACTCCCCTCCTTCCTTCCTCAGCCTGATTACCTGGTTTTGACTGTTGTTTTCTTCCTGATGTGACTGTACAACAGTTTAGGATCAGACTTGGCTTTCGCTGCTCAGTCGTACTGTTGTTGGGCCTATCTCCTTACCTGTGCACATTCATTTATTGCTCTTTGACTACTCTCTTTGTTTTCCTGAGTCCTCTGCCTTCTATGCCTCTTCCACTCTCTAGTGCACTTGGTTTTAGCCTCTCTACATCTTTAGGTGAACCAAGGACTCATCCTAGCCTTCTCATTATGTCTGTTGCCCTTGGGTACAAGCCTCTTTTCTGCTTCCATGCATATTGTTATCACTATTCCATCATCTCGTTTACTGATTTCCTTGCCAGTTCTCTGTGCCACTGGACCTCGTGCAGGAAATTCCTCATGCCTGCTTAGTCCTCTCTCTTGTAGTTTGGCTTCATTCTTCCTGCCCCCCTCTCCACTTGTAACTCTACTGTTTATTTGAAGCTTAGAACCACGTGATCACTAGCTCTGAGGGAAGGCCTTTCATCTTTGATGTCCTCAATATCTGCACTGCTCAAGGTGAATGCTCAGTCCAGTCTTACTGGTTCATGCTCTCCCCTCTTTCTTGTAGTGTCCCTAATGTGTTGATGCATGAGGTTTTCCAGTATCACCTCCAATATCTTAGCCCTCCAGGCTTCTTTGTGATTGAAGTCACTCACAACCAGTAGATTTGCCCTGCCCACATGGGCCCTTCGGGTTACTTCAACCAGTGTATCAACCATCTCTCTGTTACTCTTTTCATATTCTTGCTTCTCCTCTGTCCCCTCTCTCCAACTCCTCAAAATCTCATTGGTTTTTGATGAGCAGTGCCACTCCTACACACCCCATGTTCCCTCTGTCTTTCCTCAGGATAGAATATCCAGTTGGAAAGATGGCATTTGTTATCCTTCCTGAGAGCTTGGTTTCTGTGAGTGCTATGATGTCTGATGATGCCTCTGTAATTCTTTTGTGTTACTCCTCCCTCTTATTCATTATACCATCAGAGTTGGTGTACCATACCTTCAGTTTCCTCTCCATCACTGTATTCTGGGGGTTTGTGGGGGTTGGGGGTCCTGGCATGGTGCTATGGGATTCTACTACATATTGTGGGGTTGGGGTTGTGAATGTGGGGCGTGAGTTTGGTTGTGGGGTTCTGAGGGTGGTTCTTTTCGTTTTTGTGCACTCTCCTCCACTTGACTCCGGTTGTTGTCAGTAGACTAAAACCAGAGTCTCTGTGTCCTCTCTTTCTTCTCTGTGTCCCCTCTCTCATCTGTTGTCATTCTATCCTTGTTCTGTCATGGTCTAAGAACACCCACCGGTATGTTGTTGATTCCTTTAGCCATGGTTTTTTCTGCAGGATCCTGTCCTGCACCATTTCTGTCTTGAAAGTCAGTTTGACTGGCCGGTTTCTCTCCTTCGAGTACCCCCTATTCTCTGAAAATTTATTAGCTCAGACATGTTTGTTTCTCCTGTTTGATGATATTTTCAATCTCTTGTTTTTCTGTCTGCCATCTTTCATCATACATTTTATCTTCACTCTCATGAAGCCCATGGATGAAGACTGACCTCTTCTCCTCCCATTGTTTATCACTCCGCGTCTCAGGGTCCCATTTATACATAGCCATCGCCTCCTTTATTAGTTCCTGTACCTCCTGGTGGCCTGATCACTCCTCTACATGGGGCCTGTCTTCTCCGCCTCCACCTGCGCGTGTGTGTGCGTGTGTGTGTGTGTATACTCACCTAGTTGTACTCACCTAGTTGTGGTTGCATGGGTCGAGTCACAGCTCCTGGCCCCGCCTCTTCACTGGCCGCTACTCGGTCACTCTACCCGCTCCATGAGCTTTATCATAACTCTCCTTAAAGCTACGTATGGATGCTGCATCCACTACATCACTTCTCCGACTACTCCACTTCCTGACAACTCTGTGACTGAAGAAATATTTCCTAACATCCCTGTGGTTCATCTGAGTCTTCAACTTCCAACTGTGACTCCTTGCTGCTGTGTCCCACCTCTGGAACATTCTGTCTCTGTCCACCTTGTCGATTCCTCTCAGTATTTTATATGCCGTTATCATATCCCCTCTATCTCTCCTGTCCTCCAGTGTCGTCAGCTCAATTTCCCGTAACCTCTCCTCGTAGGACATACCCCTTAGCTCCGGGACTAGTCTTGTTGCAAACCTTTGCACTTTCTTTAGTTTCCTTACATGCTTGGCTAGGTGAGCGTTCCAAACTGGCGCTGCATACTCCAGTATGGACCTAACGTACACAGTGAACAGGGTCCTGAATGACTCCTTATTAAGATGTCTGAATGCTGTTCTTAGGTTTGCCAGGCGTCCGTATGTTGCAGCAGTTATTTGGTTGATGTGTGCCTCAGGAGATGTGCCCGGTGTTATACTCACCCCAAGATCCTTTTCCGTCTGTGGTCTTCTTTGCCCTTCCCCAATCTTCATGACTTTGCACTTGGTGGGGTTGAATTCCAGGCGCCAGTTGCTGAGTGTGTGTGTTTGTGTGTGTGTGTGTGTGTGTGTGTGTGTGTGTGTGTGTGTGTGTGTATGTGTGTGTAGTGTGTGTGTGTACTCACATAATTGTACTCACCTTATTGTGATTGCAGGGGTCGAGACTCAGCTCCTGGCCCCGCCTCTTCACTGATCGCTATTGGGTCCCCTCTCTCCCTGCTCCATGAGCTTTATCATACTTTGTCTTAAAGTTATGTATGGTTCCTGCCTCCACTACATCACTTGCTAGACTATTCCACTTCCTGACTACTCTGTGGCTGAAGAAATACTTCCTAACATCCCTTTGACTCATCATCTGAGTCTTCAACTTCCAATTGTGACCCCTTGTTTCTGTGTCCCCTCTCTGGAACATCCTGTCTCTATCTACCTTGTCTATTCCACGCAGTATTTTGTATGTCGTAATCATGTCTCCCCTAACCCTCCTTTCCTCCAGTGTTGTCAGGCCGATTTCCCTAAACCTTTCTTCGTAGGACATTTCCCTTAGCTCTGGAACTAACCTTGTTGCAAACTGTTGCACTTTCTCTAACTTCTTGACGTGCTTGACCAGGTATGGGTTCCAAACTGGTGCTGCATACTCTAGTATGCGCCTGACGTGTACGGTGTACAGAGTCTTGAACGATACCTTACTAAAGTATCGGAACGCTATTCTCAGGTTTGCAAGTCGCCCGTATGCTGCAGCAGTTATCCGGTTGATGTGTGCTTCCGGAGACGTGCTTGGTGTTATACTCACCCAAGATCTTTCTCCTTGAGTGAGGTTTGCAGTCTTTGGCCACCTAGCCTATACTCTGTCTGCGGTCTTCTTTGCCCTTCCCCGAGCTTCATGACTTTGCATTTGGCAGGGTTAAATTCTAGAAGCCAGTTGCTGGACCAGGTGTCCAGCATGTCCAGGTCTCTTTGAAGTCCTGCCTGATCCTCATCTGATTTAATTCTCCTCATTAACTTCACATCATCTGCGAACAGGGACACTTCTGGGTCTATCCCGTCAGTCATGTCATTCACATATACCAAGAATAGCACTGGTCCTAGGACTGACCCCTGTGGGACCGGGACCCAGCGCCCACTGTGATACCTCATCACGTACCATGACTCGTTGTTTCCTCCCTGTCAGGTATTCTCTGATCCATTGCAGTGCCCTTCCTGTTATACACGCCTGATCCTCTTACTTCTGCACTAATCTCTTGTGAGGTACTGTGTCGAAGGCCTTCCTGCAGTCCAAGAAAATGCAATCAACCCACCCCTCTCTCTCGTGTCTAACTTCTGTTACTTTGTATAGATCTCCAGAAGGTTTGTGACACAGGATTTACTTTCCATAAATCCATGCTGGTTGTCGTTTATAATCTTGTGCCGTTCCAGGTGCTCCACCATTCTCCTCCTGATAATTTTCTCTATGACTTTGCACAGTATACATGTAAGTGACACTGGTCTATAGTTTAATGCCTTATTTCTGTCTCCTTTCTTAAAAATGGGAACTACATTTGCCTTCTTCCATACCTCAGGTAGCTGCCCAGTTTCAAGGGATGTGTTGAATATTATGGTTAGTGGCACACACAGCATCTCTGCTCCCTCTCTAAGGACCCACGGGGAGATGTTGTCCGGTCCCATCGCCTTTGATGTATCAAGGTCACTGAGCAACTTCTTCACATCCTCCTCGGTTGTTTGTATGTCATCCAGCACTTGGTATATCCCTTGTTGGTGTCCCACTCTGTACTGTCTTCCCAGAGTCCTTCTGCCTCCACTGCAAATACCTCCTTAAATCTCGTATTCAGCTCCTCACATATCTCTTGATCGTTTCTTGTCAGTTCCCCACCTGCTTGCCTATCTTGTCTTCCTCCTAATGTGAGTATACAGCAGTTTCGGGTCAGACTTGACTTTCGATGCTATGTCATTTTCGTACTGTCGTTGGGCCTCCCTCCTTATCTGTGCATACTCGTTTCTGGCTCTACGACTAATCTCCTTATTTTCCTGGGTCCTTTGCCTTCTGTTCTTTTTCCATTCTCTAGTGCACTTAGTCTTTGCCTCCCTGCACCTTTGGTTAAACCAAGAGCTCGTTCTGGACTTCCCATTATTTCTGTTGCCCTTGGAAACAAACCTTTCCTCTGCTTCCTTTCATTTTGTTGTTACGTATTCCATCATTCGTTTACTGACTTTCCTTCCATGTCTCTGTCCCACTGAACCTCCGGCAGGAAGTTCCTCATACCTGTGTAGTCCCCTCTTTTATAGTTTGGCTTTTCCCTTTCAACTCCTGTTGCCCTCTCTACTTGTAACTCTACTATGTACTCAAAGCTCAGGACCATATGGTCACTGGCTCCCAGGGGCCTCTCATATGTGATGTTCTCAATGTCTGAGCAGCTCAGGGTGAACACGAGGTCCAGCCTTGCTGGTTCGGCATCTCCTCTCTCTCTGGTAGTGTCCCTGACATGTTGGTGCATAAGGTTTTCCATTACCACATCCATCATCTTGGCTCTCCATGTTTCTGGACGCCCACTTGGCTCCAAATTTTCCCAATCGATCTCCCTGTGGTTGAAGTCGCCCATAACCAGTCATTTTGCTCTGCTCGAGTGAGCTCTTCTTGCCACCTCAGCCAGTGTGTCCACCATTGTTCTGTTGCTCTCTTCATATTCCTCTCTTGGCCTCCTGCAGTTCTGTGGTGGGTTATACATTACTGCAATAGTTATCTTATGTTCCCCAGACTGAATTGTACCTACTATGTAGTCCCTTTCACTAATCCCATCTATGCCTTCCATTTCCTCAAATCTCCATTGGTTCCTTATGAGCAGTGCAACCCCTCCTCCCCCTCTACTCCTATCTTTCCTCAGGATCTGATATCCCGGTGGGAATATAGCGTCTGTTATTGCCTCAGTGAGTTTCGTTTCAGTGACTGCTATGATGTCTGGGGACTTCTCATTTATTGTTTCATTCCACTCTTCATATTTATTCATTATTACATCCGCGTTCGTGTACCAAGCCTTCATCTTCGTTTCTAAAACTGTGGTCCTTGGGGAATATTGGGGTTGAAGGAGAGGGGGCCCTGACGGGGGCCTATGGGGGTTGTGGTAGGGGTGGGGTTTGTGATGGGGTGGGGACAGAGTGCCCATAGGGGGTTACTGTAGGGGTGGGGGTGAGGTTGCTGTAGGGGTTGGGTTTTTGATGTGGGGGTGGGGACAGAAGGAACAGTGTGTGGGTGTTGGTTAAAATTGTTCAGATTCCTTGGGGTTGTCATGGTTGGAGTCCTTCTGCGGGAGTTTCTGGAGGGTGTGTTTGCCCTTCAACTTGGGTCTGCGTTCCTTCGCTCTTCATCATTTCTTCTTGTTCCTCCTTTCGTCTTTGTATCCTCTCAGTAACATCCTTTCCTCTTGTGTTCTGTCTCGATTGAGGTACACTCTCTGGTACTCCCCATTCTCTCTGTCGTGCTTTCTTCTGCAGGATCATGGATCGATCTGATTCTGCCTTGAAAATTACTTTGAGAGGCCGTTTTCTTCCCCTTGTAAACCACCCAGTTATCCGAAAATTTGTCACCTGGGTCATGTCACCTTCACCTATTGCTGTCATGATACCTTCAATCGTTTTTTTCTCCTCCTATTTTCTTTTATCATTGGTATCCCCTTCGACTTCCTGGAGCCTGTAGACAAAAATTGTCCTCTCCCTTTTGTCCTCCCACTGTGTCTCTCATTGCATCCTCAGAGATGTTTTAGTTCCTTCCATTGAAGTGTCCCTTCCTTCAGTCCCTTCCCTGGCTGAAGCCCCTGTGCTGCATGGTCTGTCCATCCTGCTCATGTGTTCCTGGCCACTGCAGTTGATTGTTGGAGTCTCTGCATATAGCATAGCTACTTCCTTCATCTTTTCCCTGGTCCCACATGGGTCTGATATAGCCTTTGCATACAGGATAGCTTCTTTGCTCACCAAGTTTCCTTGTCTGTGACTGATGCAGAAGTTCCTGATGTCATGTCTGAATTGTCATTTTTGTCTTTAAGCTGTTTCAGTTTTTGCAGTTCCTCTTCTAAGCACTGTAACTTAGCTTCTGCTGTTTTAGCTTGTAGCTCCGACTTCCTGCTCTCTGAAGCTATCCTCTCCTCCATTTTCATGTTAAGTTCTTCTAGCTTCCTTCCCCACTCTCCCTCCCTTTCAATTAGCTCTGCCTCCCAAGCTGCCTTCCCAGGCTCATACACAAGACCCCTTGTTGCCATCCTTCTTCTTGTGTAGCCCATTTTACCACAGGATGAAGCTAATGTATTTTCAGAGTGAGTGCGTGTATTTGTGAGGGAGAGAGGGAGAGAAAGAGAAAGAGAGAGAGGAGAGAGAGAGAGAGAGGGAGAGAGAACTTTATAGAATGGGAGTGAGAGAGTGTGAGGGAGTGTGAGTGTGGGTGAGAGAGTGTGAGTGAGAGTGTGAGTGATAGTGTGAGTGAGAGTGTGAGAGAGTGTGAGAATAGGAATAGAGAGCAGGATGCAGAGGGGAGAGAGATGGGGGGAGGGTTAGGAGGTACAAGGGGAAAGATAAGTGTGGGGAAAAGCTAGGGAGAAGGGAAGGAGTGAGAAGAGAGGGGTAGGAGGAAGAGAGTGTGAGTGTGTAAGTGAGTGTGAGTGAGAGATTGTGGGTGTGAGTGAGAGATTGTGGGTGTGAGTGAGAGATTGTGGGTGTGAGTGAGAGAGTGTGGGTGTGAGTGAGAGAGTGTGAGTGAGAATGTGTGAGAGAGGGTGAGAGTGTGAGAGAGTGTCAGAGAATGTGTGAGAGAGAGAGAGAGAGTGTCAGAGATAAAGGAGGAGTAGGAGAGGGGGAGGTAGAATAGGGATATCCTTTGTATTTGTAAGGGGAGGCGATAGAGGATGAGGTATGGGGGTGGGAGGGAGACCCTAACAGTCAAGGGCTGTGTGAATTATCGCCCTTGACCTATGTACCTACGTGGGTCTTTATGTATCCTTATGTCCTTATGTACCCACGTATGTACTACCTATGTACTCCATATGTACCCAATCCCTTGGTTTCCCTGTCACTGTTTTTGTGTGCTTAAAATTACTATCAGTTGAATAGTCCTATTTGGTCGTCACCTGCTGTGTGCCACCACCCTACCAAGGATATCTATCCTCACCCACCAAGATTGCTTTCCTCCTAAATGCTAAGAGCTGTATGTATGATAATCACTCCGGAGCAGGTTTTGTGATCCTCATCTTCCAGTGATTCAGGGCCGAAACTGATCACTCAAAATTCACCTGTCACCACAAATTAGGTATAGTACGTCACGTGACGCTGGCAGCGGTGAGGTGTCCATCCCGACTGGCAGATGTATGATGACTCTCCTGCTCCTCCCTGGTTCCACTTCTGTTCTTCTCTTCAGTTATTTTCTTCTCATTACCCGTTTTAGGTCCTATTCACCACACTTATCACTTGTTATATGCTATATTGCGTATACCTATATGAGTAATAATCCTTCAGTATACAATAAGATGTTCAGTTGGACACTTTTGGCCTTTATTATGAACACACTTATTTAGAGAAAACTTCAGACATCCCAAGACTAACTTGTCCTTTCCCTCACTTTAAGGCTTTCTATTATGCACTAACTCATCTATCCTTGACTTGCACTTAACTCTCTGACTTGAGTCACACTTATTATTTTTGAATTTGCAGGAATGCTGGCTTGTGGCACCCCGCCCGACTCTAGGCCTCCAACTTCTGGCACTGATTTCACATTCAAAATGTTTTTCGTAAATTGTAGACCTCGCTTCCCTTGTAGCCCTCGCTTCCCTTGTAGCCCTCGCCTCCCTTGTAGCCCTCGACTCCCTTGTAGCCCTCGCTTCCCTTGTAGCCCTCGACTCCCTTGTAGCCCTCGCTTCCCTTGTAGCCCTCGCTTCCCTTGTAGCCCTCGCCTCCCTTGTAGCCCTCGACTTCCTTGTAGCCCTCGCCTCCCTTGTAGCCCTCGCCTCCCTTGTAGCCCTCGCCTCCCTTGTAGCCCTCGCCTCCCTTGTCTGATGTTGTCAGCTTGTGTTTCACTTCATGACTTGTTCACTGGCACCTGTCACTTTCAAAGATCCCTTCAATATCCTTGGATAGGCCAGAAAGACTCTGAAACCCGTGAGCACTGAGTGACGCTGTTACTCCCGCCGAGTGTGTGTGAGTGCATAGTGTGTGTGTGTGTGAATGTGTGTGTGTGTGTGTGTGTTTGTTTGCATAGTTTGTGTGTGTGTGTGTACTCACCTATTTGTGGTTACAGGTGTCGAGACTCAGCTTCTGGCCCCGCCTTTTCACTGACCGCTATGAGGTCCTCTCTCCCCCTGCTCCATGAGCTTTATCATACCTCATCTTAAAACTATGTATGGTTCCTACCTCCACTACCTCACTTGTAAGACTATTCCACTTCCTGACAACTTTATGACTGGAAAAATACTGCCTAACATCCCTTCGACTCAGATGAGTCTTCAACTTCCAAATGTGACCCCTTGTTTCTGTGTCCCATCTCTTCAACATCCTGCCTCCGTCAACCTTATCTATTCCTCACAGTATTTCGTATGTCGTTATCATGTCTTCCCTAACCCTCCTGTCCTCCAGTGTCATCAGGCCGATTTCCCTAAACCTTTCTTCGTAGGACATTCCCCTTACCTCTGGAACTAGCCTTGTTGCAAACCTTTGCACTTTCTCTAATTCCTTGACGTGCTTGACCAGGTGTGGGTTCCAAACTGGTGCTGCATACTCCAGTATGGGCCTGGCGTACACGGTGTACAGAGTCTTGAACGATTCCTTACTGAGGTATCGGAACGCTATTCTCAGGTTTGCCAGGCGCCCATATGCTGCACCAGTTATCTGGTTGATGTGTGCTTCCTTGAGTGAGGTTTGCAGTCTCTGGCCACCTAGCTTATATTCTGTCTGCGGTCTTCTTTGCACTTCCCCGATCTGCATGACTTTGCATTTGGCAGGGTTGAATTCGAGAAGCCAGTTGCTGGACCACGCGTCTAGCCTGTCCAGGTCTCTTTGTAGTCCTGCCTGATCCTCATGATTTAATTATCCTCATTAACTTCACATCATCTGCAAACAGGGACACTTCTGAGTCAATCCCTTCCATCATGTCATTCACATTTACCAAAAATAGCACTGGTCATAGGACTGACCCCTGTGGGACCCCGCTCGTCACAGGCGCCCATTGTGATACCTCGTGTGTGTGTGTGTGTGTGTGTGTGTGTGTGTGTGTGTGTTTTGTGTGAGTGCGTGCTGTGTGTGGTATGTATGTGTGTGTGCATGTGAGTGTGTGCATGTGTGTGTGTGCATGTGTGTGTGTGTGTGCATGTGTGTGCATGTGTGTGCGTGTGCATGTGTGTATGTGTGCATGTGTGTGTGTGTGTGTGTGTGTGTGCGCATGTGTGTGTGAACATGTGTACTCACCTAGTACTCACCTAGTTATGGTTTCAGAGGTCGATTCATAGCTCCTGGCCCCGCCTCTTCACTGGTCGCTACTAGGTCACTCTCCCTACTCCATGAACTTAATCGTACCTCTTCTTAAAGCTATGTATAGATTCTCCCGCTACATCACTCTCCAGGTTGTTCCACTTCCTGACAACTCTATAGCTGAAGAAATTCTTCCCAACATTCCTGTGGCTCATCTGCGTTTTCAACTTCCAGTTGTGACCGCTTGTTGCTGTGTCAAATATCTGAAAAATTCTTTCTATCCACCCTGTCAAATCCTGTCAACATTCTATATATTGTTATCATTTCCGTCCTATCCCTCCTGTCTTCCAGTGTTGTCAGGTTGAGTTCCCTTAACCTCTCCTCGTAGAAAAAAACCCTCACTTTCTCTAATTTCTTGACGTGTTTGACCAGGTGTGGGTTCCATGCTGGTGCTGCATACTCCAATATGGTCCTGAAGTACACGGTGTACAGTGTTGTGAATGACTTCTTACTAAGATGACGAAACTCTATTCTCAGGTTTGTCAGGCGCCCATATGCTGCAGCAGTTATTTGGTTAATGTGCGCCTTAGGCGATATGTTTGATATGATGCTTACCCTAAGGTCCTTTTCCTTGAGTGAGTTTTCCAGCCTTTGTCCTTCACCAGTCTTCATAACTTTGCACCTACTGGGGTTAATCTCCAGGAACCATTTGTGAGACCAGGCTTCCAGCCTGTCCAGATCCCCTTGTAAGCTTATCTTATCCTCTTCCGCTTTTTTTTTCCTCATTTGTTTCACATCGTCTGCAAACAGGGACACCTCTGACTCTATCCCTTCCTTCATGTCATTCACATATACAAGCAACAGCACCGGACTCTTCAATTAGATGTCATAGATTTGCCAGACGTGAATTTGCAGCAGCAGTTATTTGGTTGATGTGTGCTTCAGGTCATATGTTCCGTACAATAATCACCCCAAGGTCCTTTTTCGTACAGCCTTTGCGATCTTCTTTGCCCTTCCACAAACTTCATAACTTTGACTTTGCACTTGCTGGGGATAAATTTCAGTAGCCATTTTTCAGACCAGAACTGCAGCCTTTTCTTGTGAACATCTGTTTGTATTCTCCTCATTAGTTTTACATTATCTACACAGGGATACCTCTGTCTATCCCTTCCGTCATGTAATTCACGTATACATGAAAGAGCACCGATCCTAGGACTGACCCTTGTGGTACTCCACTAAACACATGAACCCATTCCGACAAGTCAGAAGTCGTCTGACCAGAGCTTTGGTGAGATAGGGAAGGAAGAAGGATGGGAAAGGATGGAAATATGAGAAAGGGTTGGGATGGTGGAGAAGGAGGGGTGATAAAGGTAAGTGGCCTGTCCGCTTTGGGCAAATTGTGCAGGTGTACTGCAGGTGTCGATGTCGATATGTGAGGATTGCTGGAATCAGCGAGTGAGGTTGTACGGCAGGAGACAGGCAGGAAATAGGTATCTGTGTGTGGGTCGCATTCTGGATACAAAATTGATCTAATTTGCCCAAAATGCTATGCAAAACAAGGGGCTTTCTATATAGTAGTATGTCATTGATGTCAGCTAGGCCTGTATACCTTGTATATGTACTTATAGAAATAAAGAGTATAATAATAATAATAATAATAATAATAATAATAATTAATATTATTATTATTATTATTATTATTATTATTATTATTATATATTATTATTATTATTATTATTATGATAATGATGATGATGATTGTAGTGGTTTCCCCTGTTATTCATGCCTGCTCCTATAATTTTCGTAGCAGTCTCTTGTGTGGTACTGTGTAAAAAGCCTTCCTACAGTCATAGGTTTGTGAGATACGGCTTACCACCGCTTTAGCCGTGCTGTTTGTCAAGTTTCAACCTTCTTTCTTGGTAATCCTCCACTGTTCTCCTGATAATTTTCTCCAGAGCTTTACATACTCTATACGTCGTTGACACTGGTCGCAAGTTTAATGCTACCAGTCTCTCTCTTTTCTTGAAAACTGGGGCCAAATTTGCTGTCTTCCAAGCCTCTAGAAGTTGCACTGTGTCTATAGACTTGTTGAAGATTTTTCCTTGTGGCACATATAGTGCCTCTACTTCCTCTCTCAGGACCCACCTCTTCCCCGGTTGTATGAATTGTGTTCATTGCTCACTGTTGCACTCTGCTGGTAGCCTTTGTCTCCACTGGGAATACTTCTCTAAATTTGTTACTGAGCTCCTTCACGGACTTCATGGTCATTCCTTGTAAGTTTTCCTCTTTCCACCTTCAACCTAATTAGCTGCTTCCTTACTGTTGTTCCTCAATTAATGTGGCTATTTAACAACTTGAGGTAAGATTTGGCCTGTTGATCATACACCATTCTCATATTGTCGTTGGGGCTTGGCCTCTCTGCACTTATGGGTAAAATATGGGCTCACTTTATTCCTCCTATTGCTTCTTTGGCTCCTGAGCACGAATTTTTCCTCTCCTTGCACTTTCCAGGTACATATTCCATGGAAATAAATGGTATGAAATACCGACACAATGGAAAAATAAACACATGAGCAGTATAGTGTGATCCTTTATTGACAACGTTTCGCCCACACAGTGGGCTTTATCAAGTCACAAACAGATCTACCTGGGTGAAAAGTACGTGAGTATTTATAGGATGGAGTCAGGTGGAGAATGGTGGATAGGTTGGATCTGATGAGGACCTGCACGGGACTGGCTGGTGCGTATGTAGTTATGTGGGATAACGATGAAGAAGTTTCTTGGCAAGGGGTTCAGCTTTGCTGTAGAAGCCGTTGTTTTGGTTGAAGTTGTTGGATATACAGATAAGTGATGATTCCAGGATTCTGCGGTATTGAGTGTTGTCTTCTCTGGCGATAAGTCTTGCGTTTCTGTAGATGATTAAATGGTTGTGTGAATTTCGGTGTTGAACACAGGCATTCCTTAAATCGTCAGATCTGCCTGCGTACTGGTGTTTGGAGGTCTCTGGATGTTTCGCCGACGTATAATTTGCTGCAGTCATTACAAGGGATTATGTATACCCCTGCAGAGGATTGAAGCTTGTCCTGTCTGTTACTGGTAATGTTCTTGATGGTAGTGATGTGGAAAAGATGTTGGAAACCTGTTTGGCAATGGAGTTGGTGGGTAGGACTATGTATCTCCTCTCAGCAGTGTCTTCTCTGGGTGTGTTAAAGATGTTTAATGCCCGTCTCTAGTGAAGTGACAAGTAGAGTGAAGTTTACAAAATACTTGTTCAATTAGAGAGCATTCTTCCTCAAGGAACTCACTGCTGCAGATTCTGAGTGCGCTGGAAAAAAAGCCTATAATTACACCACGTTTAGTTTTGGTGTCGTGGTGAGAGTAGAAGTGGAGAAAATCGTGTTGGTTGGTAGGTTTTCGATAGACTTTAAAACGAAGTTCATGGTCAGCTTTGCAGAGAAGAACATCAAGGAAAGGAAGAGTGTTGTCGACTTCTTCTTCTAGTGTGAACTGGATTGATGGTTCGACCTGGTTGAGCTTGTGCAAAGATGACCATGAACTTCGTTTTAAAGTCTATCGAAAACCTATCACCAGTATATTATCACTTCACACCACCATGACCACTATAATATCACCACTGTACTATCACCAATACTCTATCGCCACTATATTATCACTACACTACACTCTTACCACTACACTATCACCACTATACTATCACCACTACACTATCACCACTACACTATCTAAATGAAAGACCCCTAAGGGAGCTAAAATCAATAAAATTTTACAATAAGTATAACTTAATTCCCTTAATTTGACTGTAAATTTGTTTAATATTCAAGTAAAGAAAGCACCATACATCAGATGTTTAAGCTATAAGAACTCCTCCAAAAGAAACAACAGTCTCAAAATTATTATATTGAAGCTGTTTGAAAAATGATTACAATATATTTAAAATTTCGAATATAAAACAAAATTAGCTTGCAGATTCATCAAACTATGCGTCACATACCACCACTACACTATCACCACTATATTATCACTATACTACACTCTTACCACTACATTGTCACCACTATATTATCACTATACTCTTACCACTACATTATCATCATTACACTATCACCACTATATTATCACTATACTACACTCTTACCACTACATTATCACCATTACACTATCACCACTATATTATCACTATACTACACTCTTACCACTACATTATGACCACTACACTACCACCACTATATTATCACTATACTACACTCTTACCACTACATTATCACCACTACACTATCACCACTATATTATCACTATACTACACTCTTACCACTACATTGTCACCACTATACTATCACCACTACCTATCACCACTACACTATCACCTCTACACTATCACCACTATACTATCACCACTGTAGGTAAATAGTTCAGAGAACAGACGAGTTGATAAATTAGACATGTGCGACACCGGGGCTTCTTCAGTCCTATACAAAGAAAAATGATGAAGATCAGAAGTAGTTTGAGGTAATCAGTCCCTCAACCCTATATAACTACACTAGTACTACTACATTATCACGACTAAACTATCCCTACACTATCGTCACTATACCATCACTACACTATACTGCCATTACACTATACTATTACTACGCTACACTATCACATCTACAGTATCACTACTACACTATCACCACTATAATATCCCTACACTATCATCACTACACTATCACTACTACACTATCACTACTACACTATCACTACTACATTATCACAACAACACTATCACTACACTATCACCACTACACTATCACTACTACATTATCACAACAACGCTATAATTAAACTATCACCACTACACTATCACTACTACACTATCACTACTACACTATCACTACTACACTATTACTACTACACTATCACCACTATAATATCCCTACACTATCATCACTACACTATCACTACTACACTATCACTACTACATTATCACAACACTATCACTACACTATCACCACTACACTATCACCACTACACTATCACTACTACATTATCACAACAATACTATCATTAAACTATCACCACTACACTATCACTACTACACTATCACCACTACACTATCACTTCTACACTATCACTACACTATCAATACTACACTATCACCACTATACTATCACTACACTATCACCACTACACTATCACCACTATACTATCACTACACTATCACCACTACACTATGACCACTATACTATTACTACATTATCACCACTACACTATCACTACTACATTATCACTACACTATCACCACTACACTATCACTACTACACTATCACCACTACACTATCATTAATACACTATCACCACTACACTATCATCAATACACTATCACTACACTATCACCACTACACTATCACTACTACACTATCACCACTACACTATCACTACTACACCATCTGGAGAAGACCCGGGCCGGACATACCGGCGAACCTACAACAACAACAACAACTACTACACTATCACTACACTATCACTACTACACTATCACTACACTATCACTACTACACTATCACCACTAAACTATCAATAATACACTAGCACCACTACATTCTCATCACTTCACTATCATCTTCATGGTCATTCACTATTGTCTTCCTCCCAACCTCAGCGTAAGTCGGCTGGTCATTTCCTGTGTTGTCTTAGATTTATGTCCTTTTCTATCTCTAAATTACCTCCATCTAATATATTTGATAGCTTTTCTTTCTATCATATCCTCTTGACTTCATTTTCAAGTTCCTTTTCTCTCTTGATTGCATCCTTCTGTTTGCCTGAAGCTTCTCAGTCACTTCTCTCTCTCTCTTTTCTCTTTTTCTTTAGTGAACTTACTGAACTTTTTCTCTTCCTTTTTCTTTTGTGCCTCAGTTATCCTCACTGCCTCCTACAGCATCTTTAACTAGTTCTTAATGCCCTTTCCCTGTCCTCCTCTTGAAACAATTACAGCCTTAGGTTCCTCCTAGCTTGTTCACTTAAGAACTTAAGAGAGAAGAAGCACTCCGGCAGGCTACTGGCCCATGCTAAACAGTTCAACTCACACCCACCCACACCCACTCATGTATTTTTCTAACCTATTTTTAAAGCTACACAAAGTCTGTTACCAAACCATTTCTTTCTTGTATCCTTTCTAAATCTTAATTGTTCCAACTTGTACCCATTTTTGCGAGTCTTGTCTTAGTTAGATGTTTTTAACACTTTATTTACATCCCCTTTATTTATTCTTGATTTCCATTTATACACCTTAATCATATCTCACCTAATTCTACGTTTTTCTAGAGAGTGCAGATTCAGTGCCCTCAGTCTATCCACGTAGGAGTTTTCCGATATATGGGATCAACTTTGCCATCCTTCTCTGTACGTTTTTTAGTACATTAATGTCCATTCTTTAATACGATGATCAGAACTGTGCATCATTTATGCAAAAGAGGCTTAACCAACGATATATAGAGTTGAAGAATAACCTGAGGACTCCTGTCATTTATTTATCTTGATATGAAGCCAAGAATTCTATTCGCTTTATTGTGAACACTTACATACTGTTGTCTTGGCTTTAGATTATTGCTAAGCAGAGCTCGTAAATCTTTTTTTTTTCAAAGTGATTTCAGAGTGATTAAGATCTACATTATTTATTTTATAAGTGCCTTGGTTATTTTCTTTTCGAAGACTTAAGAACATAAGATAGGAGGAACACTGCAGTAGGTCTGTTGGCCCATACTGGGCAGGTTCTTAACAAATCCAACCCACTAACAGAATATTTGCCCAACCCACTTTAGTTCTTCCCTAACAATAGGTTCTGATAAATCCACTAACTCATGAGCAAGTCCCATTCAAATCCAACCCTCATGTATATATCCAACATAAATTTGAAACTACCCAAGGTTTTAGCTTCAATAACCCTATTAGGCAGGCTATTCCACTCATCAACTACCCTATTTCCAAACTAATACTTTTCTATATTTGTTTTTTTCTAAACCTAAACTTATCTAATATGAATCCATTACTGCACGTTCTCTCTTGGAGAGATATCATCATGATCTTATTTATATCCCCTATGTTAATACCTATCTTCCACTTATACACTTCGATCATGTCTCCCCTCATTCTTCGTCTTACAAGTGAATGCAGTAAGGGAGTTCAATCTTTCTTCATACGGAAGATTTCTAATGCTATGTATTAATTTTGTCATACGTCGCTGAATGTTTTCTAAAGAATTTATATCCATTCTGTAATATGGAGACCAGAACTGAGCTGAGTAATCTAGGTGAGGCCTTACTAATGATGTATAAAGCTGTAGTATAACCGCTGGACTTCTGTTGTTTACACTTCTTGATATAAAACCCAATAATATATTTGCCTTATTACGCAAGGTTAGGCATTGCTGTCTTGGTTTAAGGTTGCTGCTTACCTTAACCCCCATGTCCTTTTCGCATTGTGTACGGCTAAGTTCTACATTATTAAGCTGATAGGTGCTAGGGTTATGAACATTCCTAAGCTTTATAACTTTACATTTATCTACATTGAACTGCATCTGCCACTTTTCTGACTACTAATTGAGTTTGCCTAAATCCTCCTGAAGTTATATGACATCTACCAAGATGTCACTGAACCAAGATGCTCTCCATTGAGCAACTTTACCAGCAGCTTAAGGAAGAATTGAGGGTAGCAAAGATCAAGATACGGTGATTGACGGAGGAAAACAAGACGTAGTAGTCCTTCTGTTGTGGGTCCTCAGGTTAAGAAGGAAACCTAGGCAGTGGCCAGACAGCATGGAACAAAGTTGAGGATCAAGAAGACGAATGGAGAAGTAGAAACGACGAAGAAGAAAGAGACTGCTGTGGAAACTTCGAACTCCTTTTCTGTGCTACCAGGCGAATGTGAGTCGACTACTGGGAACGTCACAATGAAGAACAACAAGGAAGGTAAGAATATTGTGCTTGCTGGGGACAGCCAGTTTAGATATATAGATACGGCCTTCTGCTTGAAGGAAAGGAGCAGGAGACAGAGGGTTTGCTTTCCTGGGGCTGAGATGGAGGATATTGTTAGCTTGACAGCATCATGTATGGTAATGGGACCAATCCTATTATCTGTCTCAGTGTTGGAGGCAATGATGTAAGCAAGCGTAGAAGTGAGGATTTAGTTAGAAGGTATAAGGGAGCAATAGACATTATTAGGAAGAAGGGTGGGAACCCTGTGATATGTGGCATTTTGCCCAGGAGAGGAGTTGGAAATGAATAGTTATCCTGGGCAATTGGTGTCAATTGCTGGCTCGACAAACACTGTAAAGAAAATTCAGTAACATTCATAGACAACTGGGACCTCTTCTATGGCAGAAATGACATTTATGCCAGGGATGGGGTTCACTTACGTAGGTTTGGGGTGGGAGCACTGGCCAATGCAGTGGAGGGAGCTGTTAGGTCTTTAAACTAGAAATACATAGTGGTGTGGGTTTTAGGGGAAAATCAATGAATTCTCTGTGTAGCAATAGTGTGAGTTTTAGGGAAACCAGTTATAGGCTGAATGATGTAGAGTTATTGGTGAATATTGGGAACCCAGTGGCACTAGGTGACAAGGACAGTAACAGGTATAGTGGAGGAACAGTAATCAGCAGAAAGAGAAAAGATAAGGGAGGTTTTCTAAACATATATTACACAAATACTCGTAGAGCGAGAAATAAGATGGACAAATTGCTGGTAACATTGATGTTTTTGCCGTAACTGAGACTTGGTTTAATATGAAAACTGGGGATATGCCTGCTGAATGTCACGATCAGGGTTTTAAATTATTCCAAGTAGACAGAAATATAGGGACGGGGGGTAGGGTGACACTTTATGTCCGTGATCATTTAAATTGTTGCATAAAAATGGGTATAAAGTCTGAAATAACACATACAGACTCTGTCTGGATAGAATTTTCAGAGGGGTATGAAAAATTGATTTTAGGCTTGATGTACCGTCCCCCAAACTTAGATAGAGTCCAAGGGAGGAAATTGTTAAGGCCATAAGGAACGATAACGTAGTAATTCTAGGGGACTTAAACTTTAGTCAGATTGATTGGAATTTTTTGACTGGGAATTTAGAATCTAATGACTTCTTACAAGTAGTTCAGGATTGCTTTTTGAAGCAGTTTGTGACAGAACCTACTAGGGAAAATAACCTGCTTGATTTGATTCTGGCAGACAAGGAAACCCTTGTTAATAATTTAGAAATTACAGAAGAACTAGGTGCAAGCGACCACAAATCATTTACCTTTATCATTGAATAGAAATATGATAGTAGGAACAACTCAGTAAAGGTCCCAGGTTTTTGCTTAGCAGATTACAATGGGCTTAGAGAACACTTATCACCTGTTGACTAGGGTAACGAAGAGAGCTATCAATATGAGAGTTTTCTAAACACTATACACTATACCTGTACTCAACTCTGTGGACTGAACCATCTTTGCTCTGTGAAGACTTTTCTACTGTGCTCTCCGTTCTTAGCTACCTGAGATTGGATGATGGTTTCCCTCTACTATGAGCAGCTATATATCCAACTTAAGCCGGAATTAACGGAAGCTAGAAGAGAAATTCAACGATTGAAGGGTATATGCAAGGATTATCCCCGGAACAATGTCGCCGATGATCAGACCAACGAATGGATGCTAGTCGGATCTGAAGGGACGAAGCTGAAGTTGAAGAAGGTCCAGGAGACTGCTGGGAAAACCAGCAACTCTTTTTCCTTGTTATCAGACGAATGTGAATCGACCACCCATGATCTTCCAACAAAGACAATTGTTAACGTCATAGTGAAGCCAGCCAGTGAAGACATCCCAGCGAAGACCATCTCTACAAAGACCGTCGAGAACGTCATGCACACCGCTAGTCGAGGTAAGAACAATGTTTTAGTTGGGAACAGTCAGATTAGGTTTATGGATAGGGCCTTTTGTCTTAAGGATAGGAATAGGAGGCAGAGGGTGTGTTATCCTGGGGCTGCGATGAAGGATATTGTTAGCCGTCTGGACGACATCATGAGAGGCAATGCTGGAGGCAACGATGTTGGCAGACGTAGGAGTGAGGAGCTGACTAGCAGCTTTAGGTCAGCAATAGACATAATTAGGAAGAAGGGTGGGAACCCTGTCATATGTGGTATTTTACCAAGGAGAGGAGTTGGAAATGAATGGTTGTCCAGGGCAATTGGTATCAATTGCTGCCTGGACAAATACTGTAAGGATAATGCAGTAACATTCATTGACAACTTGGACCTCTTCTATGGCAGAAATGACATGTATACCAGGGATGGGGTTCACTTATCTAGGTCTCGGGTGGGGGCACTGGCAACTGCAGTGGAGGGAGCTGTTAGGGCTTTAAACTAGAAAAAGTTAGTGGTATGGGTTATGGGGGAAAACAGTGAAGTCCCAGTGTAGTAATGTTATGAATTCTAGGAGAACTAGTAATAGGCAAAATAAGGTAGATATTGGAAAGCCAGTGGCATTAGGTGACAAGGACAGCAATATGTATAGTGGAAAAACAGAAATGAGCAGGAAGAGTAAAGAGAAGGGAGGTTTTCTAAATATTTTTTTATACTAATAGTCTTAGTGTGAGAAATAAGATGAACGAATTGAGATTAGTTGCAAGTGCGGGTAATTTTGAAATTTTTGCAATAACTGAGACGTGGTTTAATATGAAAAATCGGGACATGCCTGCTGAATGTCACATTCAGGGTTTTAAATTATTCCAAGTAGACAGAAGTATCGGGAAGGGGGGTGGGGTGGCACTCTACGTCCATGATCATTTAAATTGCTGCATAAAAACGGGTATAAAGTCTGAAATAATACATACATAGTCTGTCTGGCTAGAATTTTCAGAGGGGTGTGAAAAATTGATTTTAGACATGATATACCGTCTTCCAAACTTAAATAGGGAACAAGATATATTACTTTGGGAGGAAATTGTTAAGGCCACAAGGCACGATAACGTAGTAATTCTAGGGGACTTTAACTTTTTTCAGATTGATTGTAATTTCTTGACAGGGAATTTAGAATCTAACGACTTTTTAGAAGTAGTTCAGGATTGTTTTTTGAAGCAGTTTGTGACAGAACCTACAAGGGGAAATAACCTACTTGACTTTGTTTTGGCAAACAAGGAAATCCTTGTTAATTATTTGAAATTACAGAGGAACTCGGCACAAGCAACCACAAATGAATTACCATTATCATAGAATGGATGTATGATAGTAGGGATAATTCAGTAATGGTCCCAGATTTTCGCTTAGCAGATTACAATGGGCTTAGAGAAAACTTATCAACTGTGGACTGGGGTAACGAAGAGAGCTATCAAAGTGACAGTTTTCTTAACTTAACACTATACAGGCTGCCCAAAGAACATTTATCCCATATAAAGAAATTAGATCAAGTGGAAATGACACAAAATGGATGAATAATAGGCTCAAATATCTTTTAGGGCAGAAGAAAGTAATTTATAGGCGCATAAAAAGAGGTGAGGGTCATCTTATTAATCAGTATACTGACATTAAGAGGGACTTTAAAAAGGGGATAAGAAAAGCTAAACGGGAAAATGAAATTAAAGTTGCTAGGGATTCAAAAACTAACTCAAAAAGTTTTTTTCCAGGTTTATAGAACAAAAGTTAGAGATAAGTCGCCCTAAAAATAACTCTGGGCATCTTACTCACAAGGAAAATGATATGTGCTCTATTTTTAATAATTATTTTCTCTTGGTTTTCACACAGGAAGACATTAATAATATCCCAGTAATTAATTTTTATAGTGGCCCTGAATAAGATCAATTATGTAATATCACAGTCACTAGAGAAATGGTTATGAAACAACTAGACCGACTGAAACAAAATAAATCGCCGGGTCCTGATGAACTTTTTTGCAAGGGTTCTTAAGGAATGCAAAACGGAACTCTGTGAACCATTAACTAACATTTTTAATGTATCTCTTCAAACAGGTGTAGTGTCTGATATGTGGAAGATGGCTAAATTTGAAATTACCCAAGGTCCTAGCTTCAATAACCCTACTAGGCAGACTGTTCCACTCATCAACTACCCTATTTCCAAACCAATACTTTCCTATATCCTTTCTGAATCTAAACTTATCTAATTTGAATCCATTATTGCGGGTTCTCTCTTGGACAGATATCCTCAAGACCTTATTTATATACCCTTTGTTAATACCCATTTTCCACTTGTAGACCTCGATCATGTCTCCCCTCATTCTTTGTCTTACAAGTGAATGTAATTTTAGGGTCTTCAATCTTTCTTCATACGGAAGATTTCTAATGCTATGTATTAATTTAGTCATTCTACGCTGAATATTTTCTAACGAATTAATATCCATTCTGTAATATGGAGACCAGAACTGAGCTGCGTAATCTAGGTGAGGCCTTACTAACGATGTATAAAGCTGTAATATAACCTCTGGACTTCTGTTGCTTACACTTCTTGATATAAATTCCAGTAATCTGTTTGCCTTATTAAGTACACTTAAGCATTGTTGTCTTGGTTTAAGGTTGCTGCTTACCATAACTCCCAAGTCCTTTTCGCAATCTGTTTGGCTAAGTTCTACGTTATTTAACTTATAAGTGCTTGTGTTATGGACACTCCCGAGCTTCAGAACCTTGCATTTATCTACATTGAACTGCATCTGCCACTTTTCTGACCAGGAATTGAGTTTGTCTAAATCCTCCTGAAGTTCCCTGACATCTACGTTTGAATCAATTATCCTACCTATCTTCGTGTCATCGGCGAATTTGCTCATATCACTAGTAATTCCCTCATCAAGGTCATTGATGTATATTATAAACAACAACAGGCCTAAGACTGATCCCTGTGGAACACCACTTGTTACAGATCCCCACTCGGATTTAACCCCATTTATGCACACTCTCTGCTTCCTATTGGTGAGCTATGACTTGATCCATGACAGCACTTTTTCCCCAATGCCATGAGCTGCCACTTTCTTTAACAGTCTCTGGTGCGGTACTCTATCAAAAGCCTTACTAAAATCTAAATAAACAATATCGAATTCTTTATCGCGATCAACAGCTTCAAAAGCTTTACTAAAGATGGTTAATAAACTAGATAGGCAGGAACGGCCCCTCGTGAATCCATGCTGAGTATCATTAATCAAATTATGGTTATCTAGATGGCTTCTAATAATATCAGCTATAATTGACTCTAGTAATTTGCCTACAATTGAGGTTAGGCTTATTGGGTAGTAATTTGACAGTAGTGACTTGTCCCCTGCTTTAAAAATAGGAATTACATTAGCCATCTTCCACATATCAGACACTACACCTGTTTGAAAAGATAAATTAAAAATGTTAGATATTGGTTCACAGAGTTCCATTTTGCATTACTTAAGAACCCTTGCAAAAAGCTCATCAGGACCCGGCGATTTATTTTGTTTCAGTCGGTCTAGTTGTTTCATAACCATTTCGCTAGTGACTGTGATATTACATAATTTATCTTCTTCAGGGCCACTATAAAAATTAATTTCTGGGATATTATTAGTGTCTTCCTGTGTGAAAACCGAGAGAAAATAATTATTAAAAATAGAGCACATATCATTCTCCTTGTTTACCTGGAGAGAATTCCAGGGGTCAACGCCCCCGCGGCCCGGTCTGTGACCAGTAAGATGCCCAGAGTTATTTTTAAGGGGACCTATCTTATCCCTAACTTTTGTTCTATAAACCTGGAAAAAAACTTTTTGGGTTAGTTTTTGAATCCCTAGCAATTTTAATTTCATAGTCCCGTTTAGCTTTTCTTATACCCTTTTTAACGTCCCTCTTAATGTCAGTATACTGGTTTATAAGATGACCCTCACCTCTATTTATGAGCCTATAAATTCATTTATTCTGCCCTAAAAGATATTTGAGCCTATTATTCATCCATTTTGGGTCATTTCTACTTGATCTAATTTCTTTAAACGGGATAAATTATCTTTGGGCAGCCTGTATAGTGTTAAGAAAGCTGTCATATTGATAGCTCTCTTCGTTACCCCAGTCCACAGTTGATAAGTGTTCTCTAAGCCCATTATAATCTGCTAAGCGAAAGTCTGGGACTGATACTTGTGGTCGCTTGTGCCGAGTTCGTCTGTAATTTCTAAATTATTTACAAGGGATTCCTTGTTTGCCAAAACCAAGTCAAGTAGGTTATTTCCCCTTGTAGGTTCTGTCACAAACTGCTTCAAAAAACAATCCTGAACTACTTCTAAAAAGTCGTTTGATTCTAAATTACCTGTCAAGAAATTCCAATCAATCTGACTAAAGTTGAAGTCCCCTAGAATTACTACGTTATCGTGCCTTGTGGCCTTAACAATTTCCTCCCAAAGTAGTTTCCCTTGTTCCCTATTTAAGTTTGGAGGACGGTAAATCACGCCTAAAATAATTTTTTCACACCCCTTTGAAACTTCTATCCAGACAGACTCTGTATGTATTATTTCAGACTTTATACCCGTTTTTATGCAATAATTTAAATGATCACGGACATAGAGTGCCACCCCACCCCCCTTCCCGATACTTCTGTCTACTTGGAACAATTTAAAACCCTGAATGTGACATTCAGCAGGCATGTCCCGATTTTTCATATTAAACCACATCTCAGTTAATGCAAAAACATCAATATTAGTTGCACTTGCACCTAATCTCAATTCCTCCATCTTATTCCTAGCACTACGATTATTAGTATACAAAATGTTCAGAAAACCTCCCTTCTCTTTACTCTTCTTGTTCATTTCTGTTTTTCCACTATACATATTGCTGTCCTTGTCACCTAGTGCCACTGACTTTCCAATATCCACCGTATTCTGCCTATTACTAGTTTCCCTAAAATTCATAACATTACTACACTGGGACTTCACTGTTTTCCCTCCATAACCCATACCACTAACTTTTTCTAGTTTAAAGCCCTAACAGCTCCCTCCACTGGGATTTATATCAAAAAGTGTAAGCAACAGAAGTCCAGCGGTTATACTACAGCTTTATACATCATTAGTTAGGTCTCACCTAGATTATGCAGCTCAGTTCTGGTCTCCATATTATGGAATGGATATAAATTCGTTAGAAAACATTCAGCGAAGACTGACAAAATTAATTCATAGGATTAGAAATCTTCCATATGAAGAAAGATTGAAGTCACTTAAATTACATTCACTTGTAAGACGTAGAATAGGAGGAGTTTGAGGTAATCAGTCCCTCGGCCTTGAGTCGATTTAGTCGACCTACTTCCACATTGGACAAATGTGACACCGCCTACGACTTCTGCACCTCTCCTGCTTACGGTATATAAGCTACTCCCTAGCACATATGGTGTATTCTTATCAAGATTGATGGACTGACTACATCGACTCAAGGCCGAGGGACTGATTACCTCAAACTCCTCCTGTTCTTCACCTTTCTCCTTTGTATGGACTAATGAAGCCACTGTGTGGCGAAGCGTTTCCTCAATAAAGATACCCAAGTGTTGCATATGTGTCTAATTTATCAACTTGTCGGTTCTCTGAACTATTCATCTACAACCAGTGAACTGCGGGGCAGTTAGTGACGAACATGGTGAAAGGTTTCACCAAGATATTTCAACCATGGAAAAATGGTACCAGGGCAAATGGGGCACAAGAATGCTTGCAGACTATTGCTGGACATTAGCAATAGATGATTCTTCAGCCCACTATAAGCGTTAAGTAAAAAGGCAGAGAGTAGGTACGAATTTGAGTTTAAAACATTCTGACATTCTGTACGTTATAATAAATTAATCAAATATTACATGTCTCGTATCTTTAAACCTATAACAAATAAGCATTTTTCAAGGGGATATTTGAATTCAGGACATGAAAATACATAAGAATTAACTAATCTCATTTAAGAAGCATACAACTTTTTAAAAATTGTTGACCAGTGTAATCATTGTACTCTTGGTTCTCGAGTCATATTGTGATAATACTACAAGCCAACTTTGCTGGTAGGCTTTTCTAAAAGCTTTAAAGTTAATTTTATCTCTGCCTCTGCAGAATAGGACTTAGAGGAAAGGAAGCCGATTATCCCGTTCCTCCGCAATGGTAAACTTAACAGGTTTCAGATAAGAGGAGTCGTGTTAAGTCCCCTAGGTGTATTTGCCAACACATCGACCACGACATAGCGCCATGCTACACCCCTCTGTTTAATATATTTATAACGCTCCTACTTCAGGTGTTCCATGTACTGACTGTCTAAGACATTCTTTTTTGTTTCCTTGGCACTTAATCACTGAATGTAGGAGAGCACGACGGACTCACACTACCAGACTTGAGCCTTCCCCTGGGGGATTTATTGTTCTGCCAGTATATGAAGTGGCTGACAACATCCCTAACACTCTTTCCAAGGTTAATATTAACTTTTGACTTTTGCAGCCCAAATAAAGTGAAAAGGATGTACACAAACGTTATCGTCTGGAATATGTCGGTATTTCCACTAATCGGTACACTAGTGGCTTCATTATTTTAGAAAAATTGCATAAATTTAGTGTACCTCTGTAAGGATAAGTAGCGGCTATGCCCCTTCACACCTGACCTTACCTCTCTTGACATCTCTATATCTCCTATTTATTCCCATCTTTGTACTGGATTAATATTTATCCTACGAATGAAAAGTCTCATCAACATATATCCTAGTATTGCATATGTCTTATTTGGATGATGCAATGTGGAGGTTATTGCTCTTTCCCCCCTCCAAAAAAAAAGATATTACAAGATTCAAAAAACATTTTTTTCTTACACATGACACTGCTCAACAGCTCCTTAATAGCTTTAAATTTATTTTATTCGTAAAACTACAATCAGTTAACTACAAACTGTTTATTAGAAGAGTTCCTGTTTAGGCTCAAGCCTGAAGTGATTCAAATAAAGATTTTATCTTAAAAGTAATGATAAATACGCTAAATGAAAGACCCCTAAGGGAGCTAAAATCAATAAAATTTTACAATAAGTATAACTTAATTCCCTTAATTTGACTGTAAATTTGTTTAATATTCAAGTAAAGAAAGCACCATACATCAGATGTTTAAGCTAAAAGAACTCATCTAAAAGAAAAAAGTCTCAAAATTATTATATTGAAGCTGTTTGAAAAATGATTACAACATATTTAAAATTTCGAATATAAAACAAAATTAGCTTGCAGATTCATCAAACTATGCGTCACATATTATGTCAAATGGAAAGTTTGAAGTACTGAATGCAATGCATGCCTAAGTATATTCCTAAATATTTAGTCACCTGAGGGAATGCCGAGCAGTAAACACTGAAGGAATGCCGAGCAGTAAACACTGAGGGAATGCCGAGCAGTAAACACTGAAGGAATGCCGAGCAGTAAACACTGAGGGAATGCCGAGCAGTAAACACTGAGGGAATGCCGAGCAGTAAACACTGAGGGAATGCCGAGCAGTAAACACATGTTTGGATAAAGAGTTATAACAAATGCAGTCCCGTCAACATAACCGATCTCAAACATTAATTTCATTGTCCTTTTTATTGTTGCAAACAATAATCAAGAGAATTCATCTCATATTTACGACTCCTTTCATTTAGTGATTCTACACATTTTACAGATCACATTATTATTGCAAATGGAAAAATGTAAGTAGCAATTCATACATGAAAATCACGTAAAAAAAATCTTAATAAATCTTAAAAAATAAATCCCAGTGTTTCGCCCACGCTTGAGCAATATCAGGTCAGTAAAGAAGCATATATATTCATATATTCATGGGGAAGCGCTGAACTCGCATGGGTCAGATAAAGAAACAGGATTATCTACAGGCACTTTCAAAGATAAGTAAGCTGTAAGAGTGTATCTTAGCGTGGAAATTCTTCAGGGTGTACAGCGACCTCCATTGCTAGAGCACTCAACTCACACACTGAGGTCCATGGCTCGATCCCCGGTACGGATGGAATCATTCGGACGTATTTCCTTAAGACACCTGCTGTCCATTTTAGTCGGGTGGTGTGAGTTGCATCCTGGGGACAAGGAATTATAGAAACTCTTGTTTTTCTTACTCACTCGAGATGACGATGTTTAGCTTTAACAAGGTCCGTGGTGGAAGTCAAAGTGATAACTGTGATGTTGATGTTACTGGCCAGAAACAACATCAACATCACATCACTTTGACTTCCATCACGGACCTTGTTTAAGCTAAACACTGCCATCTCGATGAAGGTGATGTAACTTATTTTTTCCGAAGCCAGAATATTTATTGCCTCTTTTCTTACAGTTGTGTGAAGAAAGATGTGAGGCGAATACTGGAAAGAATATTTTTAATCATATTACATTCGTCTTCCAACTCCCCAGGATGCTTATCAGCACCCCAGGATGCTTATCAGCACCCCAGGATGCTTATCAGCACCCCAGGATGCTTATCAGCACCCCAGGATGCTTATCAGCACCCATCTTTTTGGGTCTAGTGTTGTGGTGTGACATGAAATGAATATGGCCAAGTTGATTTGTAGCTTACAGTAAATTTTAAATACCAGCTGTATTTTTAATTCACAGATCAGAACATCTAAGATGCAAAGTATATCGTTGTTCCTCCTCTAAGCTGAGATATCAGTGTTGAATCATATGGGTGTAATGATGACGATGCCATCAAATATACAGAAGCCTAACTTCATTTCTTGGAATAATATATTAGAACTGTTCACTTTCCAGAGATGCTATCCAGGACTGCATTCAGGGGTGAACCCATGGCCATTCCAAAAAAAATGTAGCAGGTATTATTAAAAAAAAGCTGTTAAATTGTTGTCATTAATATAAGTGCTTATACAGACCTAGCTGATGTCACCTAGGTCTGTATAAGCTTTATCACGTACTTGTAGAGATTCTTCTTCTTCTTCTTCTTCTTCTTCTTATTATTATTATTATTATTATTTACAATAAAAAAGGGAAATTATTTTAATTTACTCTTACTGGCTTTATATAACTTATAACATTATAAATGTGTTCTCCATAAATAGGTGTGTCCGCCTCTTAATTCACTGGTCGAATATTGGGTAAAGTTTTTGCCAATGTAAAAAAAAGCTCATCTGAATTAACTGAATTCGTGTCTGAGATACGTTATTGAACGCGAAAATTAATTTAATTGCTTCATTGCTAATGTCCATTACAGTTTTGGAAAAAAATGCAAAGGCTTTCATATTCAGTTAATTCTCTGATACCTGGATCAGTCTAATCTTCATCACTATCCTGAATATTTATTAAAGAGTACTGTGCAGGTTGAACAAATAACAAATAATAAATATTCCATTAATTTGTTATCACATATATAATGTTTCTTATTAATGACTTGTAAAGTCGAGATGTCGCTAAGGAAATCCATCATTTTCTTTAGGAAACTACTTCATTTCAGCCTGTAAATCAGGCATCCTTGTGGATTACTTGTTAAGATTGTTAGTGGAGATAAATCGCAGGCCTGACTAGCTATCACAGCCAGGATGATCAAGTACTTTCAGTAGCAGGTGCTGTAGTTTCCTCTTAAACTCTACCCTTTTCTGCTAATATTTATTATCTTCTGATAAAAGCTTCGTATGTTTTACTTATTATTATTACTTGCTATTATGCATGTATATTAATTTATATACTTCTGTAGAATTTAATGTACCCTTGAGTTGTATATACTCCTAATGTATGTGAACTTTAGGATATATGTAACATAGTTTGTATAACTCTGGCTATTTGTGAAGTGTATATCCACCAGCGTGTATGTATATGTCACTCTCTGTATGCTGAGAAGTAACTTTAGTTACTATCTTACTGATTAAAGTAATCCTTTTCTGGCAGTGTACTGGTATTCGATCGGCTTTGATCCTAATGAACCCTTGTAGTGGGATGCTCTTACTGAAGGTTATGTAGAGTCTGGAATATTCTGTATGCGCAATCTCAATCTCTCACTCTTTCAATTTCACACAAGCACAGGATGCAGCTGGATTCATTATGTTTTATTGGAGGAATTACTAGACGCTTCAGGACCATATGCTTATTATAAATTATCAGTCAAGATTGATGGGCCGGAACAAATTGTTTTATGTCAGTAAACATGAGGATAAATGAAGTGACCACTGAAGTACAGGGTGTGGGAGGAAGGACAGCAGATAAATATTGCCTAGCACACTCGCTACCTCACTAAGTTACTTTTAAACCTATTACTATTATATTCACAAAATGGGCTCAATTCGCATGGGTCACAAGGTTCGAAAAGGCTGATGGATGCTGAAGACTAAGGAAAGTAACGCAATAGAGGAAAAACGTCATTAAGGAAAACTAGAGTTTGCATTAAAAAACAGTCAAAATATCATAGAGTGCATCCTTATTAAAGGTAGGGTTTTGGGAAAGAGGAGCAGGTAAGGTGACAAAGGCTTGGCGTTGGACAAATTGAAAACGAATCGGACGAGCTGTCTGGTAAACGGAACAATGAAGTAAAAGGTGTTGGACTGTTAATGACATTTGTCATGGTGTACAGAGTCGCCGGACACCTCTTTATGTGACAACTAAGTGTCAGTCCTACATGACCAATTCATAAATGTGCAAAAACTCTTTTCAAACGCGACAGCAATGAAGAGAGGTGAACCAAGATGGATTAATGAAAAGCAACTTGCTGTTTTGTAACCTCAACCAACAACGTTCTCATCGATCCTGAATACTCATAGACGAAACTATAAAATAGTCAGAAAAGGGTAAATTCCTGCCAGAAATGGACAGATTTGGGCTGCAGAACGGGGCACAAGAATCAACAAGTTCGTGACTCTGGACGGCAGAATGACCAGGAACCCAGCAAAAACGATGACTATGTTTGAAGAAAAAGCAACATAGCTAGTGTTGGGTGCGAGGGACGATGTGAAGAGCCTAAACTCTGAATAGCTTATAGTTTACTCTGAGTACGGAACTACAACGAAAGGAAGAGGAAGAGAGACAGTGTAAATGACGGCCGCAAGAAGGGCATGTAACTCTGCTGTGAAAATACTCGACAAGTAAGATAAGTGTTCCTACATAATATAAACAGGAAAAACGGCTGAAAATCCTATACCATCGGAGGACTTAGAACAGTCAGTATTCACAGTAGCAGAATGTAAACGAAAATTAAAAATGGTTAAGGTGAGATTATGAGAGACAAAATATGGGACAGTCTTTGATCATCAGTATTTCTAAAGGAGGAACAGAAATGAACAGGATGAACATAAAAGAGAGGAAGATCGAGAGAAGTAACTAAATCCTGAAGCCGAAAGCTAAAAGAGAAATATACAATATACCGACGATGAAAGGAGTCAACAGTACCAATATCCGTGACTAAACGATAGATAACCAAAAATAGTAGACAATGAGTATCTCGATGGTCTTGCAAAAGATGTAACATTGGACTCTCCAGTTTCTCAACTGGAGACGAGCGGAAGTCTCCAAGACAGACGTGATGATAAACGAGATCAAGCTTGGAGAGAACTGCTGCGACTCGCCACCTGTGTAATGTTGTATGTGATGCCCACAACATTCTACTGTCAAACCGAAAATTTGAAGCCATGCGAGGTAGCTCATGGAGACGCACAGATGATTGCTCCTTGTATGGAGATGGAGACTTGTCAGATATTTGTGCCAGCATATGCAATGGCAAAATCATTCATATATACATATAAAGATGACCAAATTCCCTGAGACAATACTGCTAAGAATGCATCACTGTGGAACGCCCTTTGTTTGAAGAAAGTCCGAAGAAAAACCGCAACTGATACAAACAGAAAAGTATTGGTCTGTTAGACAGGCTTCAAGAAAATGCAGGAGGTGGCCTTTAATTAAGGCCAAAAAAAATGAACCTAAGGTAATATATGGTAATGCTACTTCATGTCACAGGCCTTCGCCAAGTAAAAAAGAATGCAACAACAAATTGAAATTCACCAGAGGTATTATAAATGTAGATATTGAGCTGAATTAAAGGAGCCATAGCAGAACGGCCCCTTTGTACCCTTTTGCGGGGACAACCAGATGTGCGCCTCAAAGTAGAAAAACAGCCTCCGGGTAACCATACGCTCTAGTAGTTTACAAGCGGAACTAGTAAGAGCTGTAGCGCGATAAAGGGAAGAGCAGCGGCCTGTCCTACCAGATTTTCACAAAGGAAGGAACACAGCAGATTTCCATTGCACGGGCATCATCCAGGTAGACCATACACGACTGAAAGAGTATAATGCCTGAAAAAAGATAATGTTATCTGGCCCAGCTACCGTGGGTTGACATTTCGACAGCAGAAGAGAGGTAAAAAAAAGGAACGTTAAAAGGTTCAAGAGCGGAAGCTACGACGTCTACAACAGGAGACTCCAGAAGGGACTTAAACCGCATGTAAGCTAGAAAAAGTGTTGCCCACGGGAAATTTGGGTAAGTGACGTCCTAACACGTCAGCGACCGCAAGGGAATCTGATAATTCCAAACTGACAGTGTCAAGGACTGGGGCAATTTCAGACCATTTCATACCTTTTTGTAGACTGCACTCATAGAAGAGGTGGTATTTAGAGACGTATGCACTCTAGCAGGTTAACTTGGCTGTTCTAATGACGCACAGGGTATATATACGTGCTTACTTGAAGGCCACATACCAGGCAGTGGTACTATTTTTACCAAAACCAGCCCCATGCTGCACGTTCCAGGCTGAAGGCTCTTGCACAATCTGGTGATCATTAAAGAACATACCAAGTAACATTTTTACCTGAGGTTCACGCCGGTAACGATTCTAGCAGCCGAGGCAGTGAGGTGGTATCTGAACACAAAGAAGAAAAAAAGAATTTAAAGAGCCCAACTGGTACCTTCAACCTGCCACCAAGAACAGCGATACGGGCAAGTGAAAAAAAATGAGTGGTAAGAACAATGGTAAAGTACTTGTTATCGAGGAGATGGAGATCGGCCACCATTGTCTGATAAACATTAAGAGATCAATACAAGGAGGACGCGTCCGAGTGTCTATTTGAATCTGAGTTCCAGAATTAAGGCCATGTAAGGGTAACGAGGTAAGAAATAACTACAATAAATTACCTTGAGGATAACAAAATATTTAGGTAATGCAAGACTGGATGTCAGGTAGGAGGAAGTACGGAGGAAGTGAATGTATTCAGATAATTGGGAGTTGACTTGATAGCAGATGGGTCTATGAAAGATGAGGTGTGTAGTGTAGTGCACTGAGGCCTGTGGAGACAACGTTATCCATGGAAGCAAAGAGGGGAATGTGTGAGAGTATAGTGGTACCAACGCTATTATATGGGTGTGAAGCATGGGTGGTGAATGTTGCAACAAGGAGTGATGGAGGCAGTGGAGATGTCGTATCTGAAGGCAATGTATGGTGTGAATATTATGCAGAAAATCCATAGCTTAGAGATTATAAGGAGGTGCAAGGTTACTATAAGTATTATCCAGACAACTGAAGAGAAGCTGTTGTGGTGGTTCGGTCATTTAGAGATGATGGAACAAAATATAATGCATTGGAAGGGATATAAATCTGTAGTCGAGGGAAGGCGAGGTAGGGGTCGTCCTAAGAACGGTTGGAGGGAGGGGATAAAGGAGGTTTTGTGTGCGAGGGGCGTGTCGGAAATGTTAGATAGGAGCGTGAGCAAAGTACCATTTAAATTATGAAGGAATTCATTGAAGCCTGTAGGCCAGATTTGATTCCTGGAGGAGGGAAGTACAGTGCTTGCACTCCGAAGGAGGGAAGTACAGTGCCTGCACTCCGTAGGAGGGAAGTACAGTGCTTGCACTCCGAAAGAGGGAAGTACAGTGCCTGCACTCCGAAGGAGGGAAGTACAGTGCTTGCACTCCGAAGGAGGGAAGTACAGTGCCTGCACTCCGAAGGAGGGAAGTACAGTGCCTGCACTCCGAAGGAGGGAAGTACAGTGCCTGCACTCCGTAAGAGGGATGGGGATATTTGTAGTTTTAGTATTGGCTCCCCTCTGGCAAGACAATGGTGGAGTGGAAGCTTGATAGTAGGGATAATTCAGTAACAGTCTCAGATTTTTGCTTAGCAGATTACAATGGACTTAGGGTACACCTATCATCTGTTGACAGGGGTATTGAAGAGAGCAAACTATACACGCTGCCCTAAAAGAAATGAGGTCGATTAAAAATGGTCCAAAATGGATGAACAATAAGCTCAAACATCTTTTAGGGCAGAAGAATTTATAGGAGTATCAAAAGAGATGAGGGTCATCTGAAGGATCAATATACTCACATTAAGAGGGAGTTTAGAAAACGATAAGAAAAGCTAAACGGCTCTATGAAATTAAAGTGGCAAATGATTCCAACAAAGGTTAGAGAAAAGTTAGGTCATCTTGAAACTAACTCTGGACAGTTTACTAACAAGGAGATTGAAATGTGCTTGATTTTTAATCATTATTTCCTCAAGAAGACACTAACGATATCCCATTAATTTTTATAGTTGGCCTGAAAAAAATAAATTATGTAATATCACGATTATTGGGATATGATAATCAAACAGGTTGCCGATTATTGCACAATAAATGTTCGGGCCTTGATGAACTTTTTTCGAGGGTTCTTAAGGAGTGCAAAATGGAACATTGTGATACCTTATCTTTGATGAGTTTCGAGAGTCTTTCTATTCCCGGAACCCGGGAGTAGAAAGACTCTTTAGTAACACTTTTGAGGTTGTTGATTACGATACAGAATGAGATATTATTTATTTGGATTTTAGTAAAGATTTTGATAGATTACCACCCAGAAGACTTTTAAAGAAAGTGGCAGTACATAGCATTGTGAGAAAAGTCCTGATATACATCGAGGCATGACTCACCAACAGGAAGCAAAGAGTGGCGTTCCAAAATGAACAGTGTTAGGCCCACTGTTGTTCAAAATATACATAAATGACTTTGATGAGATAATAACAAGTGATTTGAGCAAATTCGAAGAAGTTACAAAAATAGGCAGGATAACTGAGTGAAAGGAAGATGCCACCGTACTTCAGGATGATTCAGACAAGCACATGTTATGGTCTGAAAATTGGCAGATGCAGTTTAATGTAGACAAATGCAAAGTTCTGATGCTCAGGAATGTAACCCTAGCACTTATACACTAAATAATATAGAACTTTGCCATACATAATGCGAAAAGGACTTGGGAGTTATGGTAAGCAGCAACCTGAAGCCAAGACAGCAATGTCTAAACGTAATAAGGCAAACAGATTACTGGGATTTATATCAAGAAGTATAAGCAACAGGAGTCCGGAGATTATACTTTAGCGCTACACATCATTAATAAGGCGTCACTTAGATTACGCAGCTCAGTTCTGGTCTCCATATTACAGAATGCATATAAATGGACATCCATTTTCAACATAATGGATATAAAATTGTTAGAAAACATACGGAGAAGAATAAGAAAATTAATCCATTGCATAAGAAATCTTCCTTATAAGGAAATATTGGAAGAAGAAGTCACTCGTGGCGAAACGTTTCCTTTGATAATTGTCCTGAACTGTACATAAGTGTTTTTTTTCCATGGTCTGATACTTTGCAGACCATGACATAAATTTGTCCAAATCCTATTGAAGTTCAATGGTATCCTCCTCAGAATCTATCATTCGACCTATTTTTGTGCCATCAGCGAATATACTCATGTCACTTGTAATTCCTTCAACATTGTTATTAATGTAAATTTTGAACAACAATGGGTATAAAACTGATACTTATGGAACGTGTTACAAAATGACACGATATCTATTAATAATAGATATCTCCAGTGAACACTAGAAAGGATAGCCCTTCTAGCATCCAGCCTGTTACTGGGCTTTTGCAACAAAGTCAGTATCCTGGTTCAGTTATCCGACATATTATATAGATTAAGAGGATTGCAACTGATAGGGTACTAACCAAACATATATTTAAAAAAGGTTTATTATCAAAGTGAGAAAATCTAGGGTAGCAAAGTAAATCAAATATAAAGATATTAAGATATCAATTAGGTTAATTAGGAGGGTAGCTCCTACACTGCTCTCATATACAATAAGTCTGTGCTGAGGGCACATATATATAAATGACTCAGAAGTACCATCAGGTACAATGTCAGTACTTACAATAATATATACAAATAAGAATAAATGTGTGTATGAGTGTGCTCCCGGTAACTCTACGACTCGACTCAACCAGTGTACGACAGAACTTCTCATAAGCTAGCTGTACTAAACTGACAATCAGAACAGCTGGATTGTCCAGTAAAATGACCACTTCGCCGAACAGCAATAGAACAGGCAACAGCAACACAGCGTCAGGAACAAGGAGATAGAAAATCGACCCTAACTGGGGACCATCAGTAGATCCTCCAAAACAGTCACAAGACTCCCATCCTACTGAAACTAGGTTCAGCATAAACAATCCCAAACTGTGGCAGTGCACAGATGCCTTATCGAAGTAGGTCCAGAGCTATAGCTTGAGACCTGAGTAGTATCAGAGTGTCAATGTGACACACAACCCAGAACAACGTCGAAAAATCACTGTCTAGTCTATTCTCTGTGAACAGAGTTACACAGAGTTCTGAGAAGTATGATTCGCCTCACCCACGAATGCATACTCTACCCAACAGAGTCTAATGTCGAGAAAACAAGAAGAAATAGAGTGAGGTGTTGACTCGACGAGGGCAGCAGGCCAGAGAGAGAGAAGAAAGAGGAACCACCCAGCTCAGGTGTGTCCAGAGACTGACTCCCCTCCGCAACAGACGCCGGCAGCGTAACAGTCGTTTGCCAACAACAAGGCAGTTACTACTCACTCTCGAGCACAACATAAAATATTACATCCTACCTAATAAATATAGCTAAGTTAAATAATAGTCTAATAATAATATAAAGCAAAATATTAACGATTTAGCTATTATCGAGAATATCAGCAATATAAAATTATAGAAAATGGAAATATACATTATATACATTGAGGCCCAATTCAAGGGGCGCAACAGAACGCCACTAGTGATCGGTCCAAATTCAGACTTAACCCCATTAATGAAAACTCTGCTTTCTGAGATATGGTCTGGTGATACCGACAAGATGTGGAAAAAGACACTTATGTATAGTTCAAGACATTTATTTAAGAAAACGTTTCGCCACAAGTGGCTCCTTCAGTGGCTCGTGGCGTGGTGGCAAAAACTCTCGCTTCACACGGTAAGGGGTCCGGGTTCGATTCCCGTCGTGTTTCCTTACACTGGTTGTCCATGAGTAAAATGGGTACCTGGGTGTTAATCGACTGGTGTGGGTCGCATCCGCGGCTTTCTATATAGTAGTATGTCATTGACGTCAGCTAGGTCTCTATACCTTGTACACTTGAAAAAATAAAGATATTATTATTATTAATAATACTGAAGTAATTAAGAAACGATTGGGATACATTTGGATACAGTGATCAAAAACCACGACGTCGGCGACTCTGAATTTAACAAAGGTTTTATACAAGGGCTTATTGCAGCAGCCATTTCGGAACCTAGTGGTCCAGTCATTCCACGCCGCTACATGGCTACTAATAATGATATTCTCATCACGACAGCAGGCAAAGGAGGAGGAGGAGTGGTCATCCTCAACTGTACAAACTACGCTAATAAGATGCAAGATTTACTAAGAGACATCAACACATACGCTTCCATCCCCGATCATACATGGAAGAAAGAAAGACCCGTAGCATACTCAGGAAATCAGAAGAAGGCAAACAGCTCTTGCGCTTCGTCCCAACTAACCCCAAGTCTGAAAGGCTTTATGGTTTACCGAAGACCCACAAACCAAATGTGCCTATGAGACCAATTACATCTGGTATTAGCAGCTTCCCGCACAGGCTGGCCGGCGTTTTGGCGAAATTTTTATCGAAACTTCTGGGTACGATTAATCAGGCTCACCTGAAGCATTTGGGTGACCTCATTTAACCGTATGAGGGATCTCAACATGAGTGAAAAGAAGCTTGCAAGTTTCGACGTCACTGCATTATTCACCAATGTTCCAGCTGATCAAGCCATTGGTCTTTTTCGTAGGGTGATTAATGATGATACAGACTTACCTGTACCTCGCCAGGATTTTTTGAGCCTTCTCGAACTGTGTTCGCTATAACTGTTTTAAGTTTGAAGACAACAAGTATAAACAAGTATTCAGGCTAGTCATGGGCAGTAGTGGCCAATTTAAAATGGTGAACCTTGTGAAAAGTTAAGATAAAACAAAATGATAGGAAGACCATGGTCTATTGAAAATGCCACAGAACAAAAAAAAACTTGAAAACTTCCACATAGCCTCTACAAATGCCAGAACATTGCAAATTCCACAGAACTATTGAACATCATACAAAACCTACTTCTCATTCACTCAGTGGGAGGGTTGAAATTGTTTTGTAGCCATAAGTCTATCAAAGCGAGGAGCAGTGCTCGACAGGCAACACCTCATGTCAGCATCGATCACAAGCCTATTGCGTGCCTTCGTTTTCAGTGTTACCATTGGTGAGAATATAACCTCGCAGCGATAGGTTGACGGGGACTGGATCAGCATGGTCAGTGCAGCATCGAAAGAATGGGACAGTCATCCTACACTTTTGCCCAAAATGTCTGGAGCTCTTGTTTAGTAAAGTCGACTTTCAGCTGAGAATCCTCACGAATTTGAAGAAATTCTACCTTAGCAGCAACATCAGTATCACTGATGGCACTGTTCTTGACTGAAAAGGGTCTGTAGATCCACGCATCAGTACAGCGATCGTCCAGTCCTGGAAAGTAACTTTAGATGGCGTCATTCACTGCCAAAAGATGAGCCGAGATCTCCTCACGGAAATTGTATTCAGCATCTGGCATAGAATCCAGGAGAGTCGTCATCTGAGTGAAGAAAGTTGTGTCACCGTCCTCAACTCTTTTCTGGTAAAGTTGAATCTTACACTTGAACGATGCCACTTTGTCACGAGTTGTGTGCAGCACTGTAAGGTTTCCTTGGAGTGAAATATTCAGGGAATTCACTTCAAAGAAGAAATCTGCCAAGTAGGCAACCTTTGTTACAAAACAGTCATCCTGCATCTTTTCATGAAAAAGATTCTCCTTCGCCGTTCGACCTCGTTCCAACAGAATTGTTATTTCCTCTCGAAGTTGCAACACGCGATTTAGAATCTTGCCACGTGAGAGCCAACGTACCTCTGTGTGAAATAGGAGAACAGAGAAGTCGGCAACCATTTCTTCACAAAGCACTAAAAATCCTTGAAGTCGTTGCGCTTCCTCGGATATGGTTCACAATACTTACAACGCCTGTGAGCACTTCTCGAAGTCCAGGTAGGAGAGTCTTCATCGCCAAAGCATGCCGATGAATCATATAGTGATTGAAGGAGACATGCGGAGCGACGTTCTTCACGAAGACTTTGAAGCCGGATTTCCAACTGGTGTTTAAGGAGAAAGGCTTCAAGGATTTTGAAAATATCTTCTCCAAAAGTAGCTGTGGCCAATGGTTCAGAAAATAAGTACTCCTCCTTCATAACTTCCCTGTCAAGGTAACGAACATAAACAAGACGTTGGGAACATGAAGCAACATCCGTTAACTCGTCCAGTTGCAATGAATACACATGACTACTCCTCACAGCAGCCACTACCTGCAATACACTGGACTACTCCTCACAGCAGCCACTACCTGCAATACACTGGACTACTCCTCACAGCAGCCACTACCTGTAGCAGAATATCCTCACTCATGTCAGAGATCCGACTTCTGACTGTATCATTCGAAAGGGAAATTGCCCTTAACTTGTTTGCTGCTGTTCTCTAAGAACCACCTTCGTTGCTTCCAGAATGCAAGGCTTAATCAGGTCTTCGCCAATGGTATGAGGCTTCTTGGTCTGCACGATTTTTTGAGCAATTCTGTATGAAGCCTCCAAGGCTGCTTCATTCTGAAGAGCGAAGTGACCAGTTGAATCGATATGACTGGCCTTCAGAGAAGCTTCTTTTCGCTTGAAAAAGTCCAAGCTTTTGTCCACCAGATGGCTGTGGCAAGAATCAAAATGGACCTTCAGTTTGCTTGGCTTCATACTCTCGTGACTCAATACTTTGGTGCAAACGACACATTGCAGCTTGACCACAGAGTTCTGAATGATGTTTGTGAAACCCATCTTCACTGTACGTACGCTTCTTGGCAGACACAGTGCAAACAGGAAACCGCCTTGGGAGACACGGAGCAAGAGCGACATACGGACATCCCGCACCGTAGCTGACTGAGTGACTGGTTGTGGTTGATGTGTTTACTGTAGCAGACCACCACACGTGTGATCAGTGTTGCCACTCACCAAGCTGGTAAAAGACCAACTGGTTAATTCAAATATATGAAAATAAATTATATTCACCCGAACCCTTTGTGACCCCCTGAGAAACCCCAAACGACCCCTCAGGGGGTCACTACCCCCCGGTTAAGAATCGCTGATCTAGACGGATCTTCAGTAACATGGATGTGGTACGTTGATGATATTTTGGTCATTGTGCTCAAAAACTAGAAGTACGTGACATCCTCAACACCATCAACACTCTGGAACCTGAAGATTGAGACACTTATGCAACATATGGGAATCTTTATTAGGGAAACGTTTCACCGCACAGTGGCTTCATCAGTCCAATACAAAGCAGAAAGGTGTAAGGAGAGGAGGAGTTTGAGGTAATCAGTCCCTTGGCCTGGAGTCGACGTTTTCAGTGCATCAATCTTGTAGAAAGTACAGCATAGGGCGTAGAAGTGGCTTATATACTGTTGTCAGGTGAGGTGAAGCAGGAGGAAGCGGGGTCATAGTGGTGCCATCAATCTGTCAGACACTGCAACATCATGGGATCTTGATACAAGAAATTCTTCAACACTTGTCCAACCTTTGGACGAAGACCTACTTCGACTAGTGGATGGTACCACTATGACCCCGCCCTCTCCTGCTTCGCCTCACCTGACAACAGTATATAAGCCACTTCTACGCCCTATGTTGTACTTTCTACAAGATTGATGGACTGAACACATCGACTCAAGGCCGAGGGACTGATTACCTCAAACTCCTCCTCTCCTTACACCTTTCTGCTTTGTATTGGACTGATGAAGCCACTGTGTGGCGAAACGTTTCCTTAATAAAGATTCCCATATGTTGCATAAGTGTCTCAATCTTGAACTCGTCGGTTTTCAAAACCATTTATCACTCTGGAACCTACAATTAAGTTTACACTAGAGGAGGAGAAAGGCAACCAATTACCATTCCTCGACATTCTACTCACACGTGAAAACAGACTTTTAAAGTCTACAGTCAACCTACCTACAAGAAAGATCTACAGTTCTTCTCTCATAATGACACCAGAATTAAAAAAGGGGTACTTATAGGCTTCTTTCATAGAGCCTACAGTCTGCAGTTCCTCGACGAAGAATGGACATACATCATACATTCTTTCAGTTCGCTACACTTCCCCTACACTTTACACATGACTGCAGGAAACGTGAGACACGCATCCTCAACAAGACGAACACCAGTTCAGTTGAAGGAAACCCTCCAAGTTACTTGCTAAAGTATCCACCAGCTCTTCAATTATTATTAGAAACAGTGCAAGTACCCAAGAATGACTCTGACACTAGCGCAGGATTATATAGTATACCATGTGGGGTGTGTGACAAAGTATATGTGGGTGGAAACAGCCAGATCTCTGGATAATAGGATCAAGGAACATAAAAACGCTTGCAACAGTAATGACCGTAAAAACGCGTATGTTCAACATTGGGACGATGTTGGACACCTCATGAAATTTAGTGAGGCTAAACTAGTCATTAAGGAAGACGATTTAAGACAGTGAAAATGGATAGAAGATGCCATAATTGCTGTCAGTAACACCATCCATCAAGTCCGGGAGTTACACTATCCAAATTGCTAATCAACAGGATAGTACCGATTCTGAAGTCCGCTGTAACATAATGTTGACATGTCCTCAAATTCAACCCGTCTCATCCAATCAGATGAGTCATTCTCCAGCTCTGGAACACCCTGTAACGGTTCCTAGTTTTTTTTTATTATTATTCTTTTACTACATCAGTAAATCTGCCTCAACTCATACGAAACTGTCCTTGTACTATGGTGCCTCAGCCATTAAACATTGAAGCCTAACAGAAAATGCAAGCTAAAATTATTTAACGAGAATAAAATTTCATACTATTTTCACATAAAATCGTCAAATTTGCACCTACACGTCTGTATTTCACTCTGCGTTATTGTCATATTTTTGTAGCTACGCCAGTGTGGATTTTGAAAGTTATGCGATCTGTTGCATGATGCAGGGAATACGTTCAACAACTTTGTTCAAAGAACACCTGAACATGTCAGTTGTTCCTAGTGTTTGGTTAGCCTTATCGAGTTATGAGCAAAATAAATTCGACAAGTTGGAGGAAGAAAAAAAAGAGTAAATATCAAGAAACCTTTTAAAGGAACTTCTTTTGGATGCCTTAATAAAGCAATAAGTTATCGTCATGATTTTCAGTGTTTAATTGAAGCGTTCCCTGGCTAGTTGAAGGTTTTGTTTCCAAATTGGAGCCTTAGTCGAATTATATAGACCGTGGCAAATCTACCAGAGAAAAAAATCTTACTTGAGTTTTAAACAGTGCTTTGTTGTTTATTGTGTTCATAGGCAGTCCTTCAGGGTATTTTGTAACAGGCCTACACAGTATATACAGTGGTACCCCGGATTTCGTACAGCTCCCAACTCGAACAATTATGTAAGTGTATTTTTGTAAGTGCTTTTGTTAGTGTATTTTTGGGGGTCAGAAACGGACTAATCTAATTTACATTCGTCCTAATGGGAACAAATGCGTTCGGTAACGGCACTCGAACAGCCTTCTGGAACGAATTATTGATGAAATCCGGGGTACCACTGTATTTATTTCAGAAAATAGATTTCTCAAAAGACGGAACCGGAAAAAACAGTGACTGACGGCTTTATGACGGCTTTATGAAATGCCTCAGGTTAACCTACAGCTTGACACTGGTGTCAGGTGTTGATGAATCTTCATACATTTTTCCTCATGCTCGGCCAGAATGAATTTCTGTTTAAGTCTGACTGTTATTGTTACTGTGTCCTCTTTCAGAAGAGTTATCGGGTAACGAAGGACAAGGTCACGGTAACATAGGTGCTGTTACATTATCTTCTATTTTTTCCACTCCTTCCTCTCCTCCTCCTCCTTTTTTTCTCCTTCTCCTCCTCTTCTCCTACTCCTCCTCTTCCTCCTCCTTTTTTGCTTCTTTTTCCCTTGCCTCCTCCTTTCTCTTCTCCTCCGCCTCCTCCTCCTTTTACTACAATTACCATTACTACTCCTACAGCTGCTACTGCTACTACTGCTACTACTACTACCACTAATACTGCTACTACTACTAATAGTATTAATAATAATAATTAGTAATAGCAATAATAACTACTCTACAACTCAGAATCCATTTAGCAGTTTTAGTAGAGTCCTACATGAGAAATCTATTTATCGCTAACAAACAGAAAGGCAAATTGCTTTAGCCTGAGACACAGTCGCTCTACATGACGCAACCAGGATAACTTCTTTATGTTGCTCCTTCCTCTTCAAGGCTCTTGGTCTGAGGAATTAGACCTTCTGGTCTCCTTCCTCAGACCGATCCTAATTACCCCTTAATCCCCCTTCCCTATCCCATCTTCCCCATCCTCCCTTTCCTCCTCCTCTCCATCCCTCCCTTATTCCCTTCCTATTTTTAGCCTTTGGGATTCTTCCCACAGGCACTCTAATTCCTAGGTAGGGAGAAGGGTACTGGGGTTCATCCCATTCCGTTGAGGTCCTTGGCGGTGGTGTAGTTTGCCGTGAAATTTGGATCACCTGGAGAAGTCCCAATCCCTCTCCGGTCTCCCGGAGGGTGGCTTTGGGTGTCTTTCGGGTGACGGGTGTATCTCTGGAGGCTGCCTGTCGGATTCCAGGGGGTGGTGGCCGAAGGAGGTATGCTTTGTGGCGGGTGTCCCGCCGCCCTCTCTTTTGTCCAACGAGGTGGCTCAGTAGATGTGAGGTTGCTATTCTGGATTGCTGGTTTACTGGCATGAAGGGAAGGGTATGCCCCTGTACCTCTTGCTGGTGCCGTTTCATCACCCGCTTCAGGCACCGGGGTTTCAACTGACTCCTTTGATACGTCTGACCTCCACTCTTCTTTGACAATGCTTCTGGCTTCTCTCTCTACGGTGCGCCAATTTTCGAATTGCCCGCCCGCCCCACGTCAGACCAACTCCGGTCCCACACCTAAACGCCCATGATACTTCTTCACTTCCTTCTCATTCTACTCAGAAAAGACCAGCACGTCACACACTCCCATTCCACGCTATGTTTCAAAATACACAATGGACTAGGTTTTTTACTCTATGACCGACGTCCTCTACTGCCTAGCTTTCCGACCATAGTATTAGCAAGGCGCTCCTATGCCATGTTGGTAGAAATATATCCTTTCATGCTCTCAAGAACGGTACATGCATCATCACTGTCCAGAATGCTAACCAAGCTCACGATCTTTCTCTCCTTACAACTATCGATATTATTCCTGTAACAATTGAAAAAAACATCATTCCCTCAGTTCTTGTAGTGGTACTGTAATTCTGCCCCATACCATTGTCCAACAGAATTTCCAGACATGTGGCAATGTCATTCTGGAACAGCTAGAAATCCAAGACCTCCCAATCCTCAAAGTAGACACTTATGTTCTCCCTGCCTGCAGGCGGAGATGATACCTTTGCAATGTAGCTCACTTAACTTTTGACTGCCGTGAGCTTCCGTCCTCTGTATATATTGCAGGACACCGTTTACAAGTCCGAAAGACGATCCCTACACCACAACAGTGTAGAAATTGCTGGTGTTTTGGTTATACAGCAAAATATTGCTGGTCCATGGCTGAATGCCCAGTCTGTGGTGCCGACGACCATTGCAATACGTCTTGTAGTCTACCTCCCTCTTGTCTTAAGTGTCATGAAGCGTGAATGAACGTGAAATCTGTTGTCTCAAAGAGGCAGAAGGCTTCCCATATGCTATGGCACTCTCTAATCTACGCCTCCATGGGAAACTTCCCCGTATTTCTTATTCTCGAGTTACTAAAAGTCCCCCCTCCTCTGGGGTCCCAACTTCTGCAGCCTCCATTTGGTCACCCCTTCCTCAGTCACCCCTGTCTCTAATTCTTTTGCTGTCCTGGACTCAGAGGTCCCTATCTCGGCACCTCATTCTGTTCTCACCTCTTCCTCTTCTCACTCACAAGTTTCTATATCTACAAGACCTCGTACAACAACTGCTCCCCATCGCCCCTCTCCTTCTCTGAAAGTCCAAAACATCTCCATTATTTAAATCTTCTTTCACCCCTCCTTCCTTGTGCAACCTGCACAATTTTCCTTCCTAGTCTCTGTACCCGGTTCTTCAACTCTAACTGGCTCTGTTACGAGGGTGGAGGTTCATACTCCTCGTACAGTACCTTTGTTCCCTGTCCCCTCCCAAGTTTCTTCCTCTTCTGCTCCCTCCCAGGTCGCTTCCTCCCCTGTCCCCTCCCAAGCTTCTCTAGTTCCCTCTACCCTTTCATCTCCCCTACTTTGGTATAGTCCTTCGTCCTCCCGATGTTTACTCACCCTCCTTCTTCCATCTCCAATATTGTACCACATACAACGTCCTTGTTCTCTGAAACACTTGAAGCTATCTCAGAATATATTGAGAAGACTAAACCATTGATGGACACCGATCCACCTCCTGTTCCTCCTCTTCACTTTTGTCCATCTGCACAACTTCTTTCTTCGAAACGTCCCAATCCTTCACGGCTTAAAAGTTTTCCGCTACCTCCACATGTAGACTTTTCTAACCCTACTAGTCCGTAGATACCTCTACTCTCAGATTTCCTATAACTTTCTCTTTTCAAATAATGGCTTATTTACAGTGGAATATCTGCGGCCTCAGGGAAAATCGGGGTGAGCTCCAGGTGTTGCTCTCCCAGTTTTCCCCTGTTTGTGTTTGTTTACAAGAACCCAAATTATGCTCCACTGTTATCCCTCCCATCTCGGGCTATGATTTATTATATTCATCGGATCCTTTTCCCAATGAAACCTTTTATGAAAGTGCACTTCTTAAACGCACCAGTATTCTATACCATCAGCTCTTTGTTCATACTTTGCTGCTTTACACTGCAGCCCGTATCTACTTGAATAAATGGTATACGGTCTGTTCTTCGTATCTCTCTCCTTCTCGGGCCTTATCTATCCCAGATGTTGCATTTCTGGTTTCTTCCTTATCGCCACCACTTCTATTACTTGGGGATTTTAATGCCCACCATTTCCTCGGGGAGGGGGGGAGGTCTCACTGTGACTCCCGTGGCATTCAGTTGGAGGCTTTTCTCGCTTCTCTCCCCCTCCATGTTTTAAATATAGGTACTCCCACCCATTTTGATCCTCGTATTCATTCTCTCTCTTGCATTGATCTCTCGGGTTGCTCTTCCTCAACTGTACTATACTTCACCTGGTCTGAGCTTCACGTACTTGCATGACAGCAATCATTTTCCAATCATCCTTACTTCACCACCTCCTCGTAGCCCACTCTGGCACTTTAACTGAGCAAATTGGGACCTTTACTCGCATCTAACTGCTTTTAGTGAGGCTCCTTAGTCTTAACCGCAGCTTCACATTCTATACCCCAAAGATCTGGCAGGCATTCTCAGAAGTGCAAGCATTGGTGGTCTCCTGTTTGTGCTCGGGCAGTACGTTTGAAACACGCTGCGTGGGACAGGTACCGGTACAATAGAACCACAGAGAGACTCCTTGATTTTAAGCAGAAGCGAGCGGTCGCTCGCTGTTATCCCTGATGCTAAACATACTTGCTGGTGGGATTATGTTTCTACCATCACCTCTGCTTCCTTTATGAGTGCAGTCTGGAAAAAAGTACGGAAATTGAGTGGTAAATACTCTCCCGACTCGGCTCCTGTTCTTTGAGTTGCCGGTGTTGATATAGCAAACCTTACTGACGTTGCCACCAAAATTGGTAAATTATCTTGTCCGTATCTCTGAGGGGCTTCATCTATACCCCTCGCTTCGTTCCTCAAAGTCTGCCAGAGAGTTAGAGCCCTTAACCTTTTCTTCTATCTGAGAAGAATCTTATAATGTGCCTTTTACACTTCTGGAACTGGAGGCAACACTCTCAGTTTGCCGATCGTCAGCAGCTGGGCCTGACGGCATTCATATTCGTATGCTACAGCATTTACATCAGTCAGCTCTTTCAGTCTTCTTACGACTTTTTAATCTTATTTGGTTACAGGGAGTTCTTCCCCAGCTGTGGAAATCTGCCATTGTTCTCCCTTTCTGCAAACCGGGTACTATGGGACATGATGCCTCCCACTACCGTCCCATTGCTCTTACCAGTGCAGTTTGCAAGGTGATTAAACGTCTGGTAAATCGACGTTTGATGTGGTATTTAGAGACACAACAGTCTCTCCACTAGTCACCATGGCTTTCGTAAGGGCTATTCTACCATCGACCCCTTACTACACTTAGATACGTATGTCCTTAATGCCTTTGCCAATAACTACTCAGTTATCGTTATAATTTTTTATATTGAGAAGGCATATGACACAACTTGGAGGTATAATATCTTGGCCCAGGCCCACTCCTTAGGCTTCAGAGGCAATCTACCATTTTTCCTTAATTAAGAACTTTTTATCTGAAAGACATTTCCGTGTTCGGGTTAATAATATGCTTTCCCCGGACTTTGTCCAAGCTGAAGGTGTCCCCCAGGGGTGTATTCTGAGCACAACACTTTTTTACCTTGCTATAAATGATCTGGTCTCTGTTCATCCATCCAATATTTGGTCATCGCTTTATGTTGATGACTTCGCTATAGCTTGTGCAGGTGCTGACTGTCACCTCATTGCAGTTTCTCTCTAGCATGCGGTCGACCATGTTTCCAATTGGACCACCACTCATGGGTTTAAATTTTCTAGTACTAAAACTCACCAAATTACTTTCACTAGACGTTCTGTCATCTCTGATCATCCATTGTACCTATATGGTTCCCGTATCTCAGAACGTGATGCATTCAGGTTTCTAGGCCTTCTGTTTGACCATAGGTTATCCTGGAAACCTCATGTTACCTCTCTGAAGGCAACTTGTCATAGCTGGCTGAACCTTCTTAAAACCCTCGCTCATCTTTCATGGCGGGCTGATCGTAGAATTCTCCTTTGACTACATCCAGCCCTAATTTTATCGAAACTCGATTATGGCGACCAGATATATTCAGCGGACTCTCCTGCAACTCTCTCTAGCCTTAATCCCATCCATCACCAGGGTATACGTGTATGCCTCGGTGCCTTTCACTCTTTCCCGGTTGAGAGCCTGTGTGCAGAGGCGAATATTCCATCCTTGTTCGATCACCGTGATGCACATTGCCTTCGCTATTATGTTCGCTCTCATGACCTCCGCAATCCTTCCATATATAGGATAGTCATTGATGTTAGTAGATGTTCTTTATTTGCTCATCGCCCCTGTTTACTCCGTCCCTTTTCTCTTCGCCTACATTCGCTCTTGTCTTCTCTTCAGTTACCACCTTTCTATGTTCATGTAGCATCTCACTTTTCCCTACCCCCTTGGGAAGTTCCAACGGTTCGTGTCTGTTCTTTCCCACTGCCATGCGCGAAAGCCCAACTGCCTACGGTGGCTTCTCGCTCTCTTTATGTTAATCAGTTCCAATCTCATTCTCATGCCATCACAGTGTACACCGATGGTTCTAAGTCTTCCGGACAGCGTCTTGTGAGGGCATTTATTATCCTCGGCTAGTATTTTTACGGCTGAATTGTATGTCATTCTCGTAGCACTTATCCATATTGCATCTATGCCTGTGTCACCATTTGTGATCGTTTCAGACTCCCTTAGAGCTTTACAGGCTATATGAAAATTTGATACACCTCATCCCCTGGTTGTTCGTATCCAACTTTGGTTACGTCATATCTCTAGCAAGCACAAACATTCATATTGTTTTTTGTTGGGTCCCCGGTCATGTTGACATACAGGGAAATGAACAGGCAGACACTGCTGTGCGATCAGCAGTACATGACTTCCCAGTTTCATTTAGAGGTATTTCTTTCACAGACTATTTTGCTGTAATTTCTACCCACCTTCGCACCCATTGGCAACAACGTTGGTCTGATCTGCTCCATAACAAACCGAGTATAGGTTTCCTGCCGTCTTGTCATCGATGTCGAGGTTGGGAGACTACTCTCTCCCGTCTTCGCATCGGCCACACTCGTCTTACTCACTGGTATCTCATGGAGAGGCTCCCTATTCCACTCTGTGAGAATTGTCAGGTTCCAGTTTCTGTTAGCCACATTCTGTTGGACTGTCCTCTCTATCAGCGAGCACGCAGAATTTACCTCCAACGTCGTCACCACTCTACTGCCTTTACTTTACCTTCCCTTCTTGCTGATGGATCCTCCTTTAACCCAGACTCTCTCATTGACTTTTTGACAACAACTGATTTACTGCACAAGCTCTGATGATGATGACTCTAGCACTCTTCACTGCCCTTCTACCTCAAAATCTATCCATTGCCCTGCTGCACTCCATGCCCTAATAATCATCCCCCTCTCTCTTGCTACCCAATACCCCTGCATCCTTCCCTGCCCTGCTGTGCTGTATGACCCTTGTAGGTTTAGCGCTTCTTTTGGATTATAATAAAAATAATATGTTGCTCCTTCATGAACGTCTTTCCTTCAGCGAAGAAGATGGGAGCATCCTCCAATCCTGCAGCCATAGAATAGGAAGGACAAGTAATTAGGTAAACGGAATTGGTACCTTGGTTGCCTAATTTTTTTTTCTAAATTTTAATTGTGATTCTCCAAAGCTTTGCCTAGATTTTAGGAGCGTTCCTCTTCTGATCCCAAATAAATTACGTGTTTGACTTTAATGGGTTATTCTAGGTTTAATATATTTAGTGTTTACTTAATAAATTTCAATTGATTACTCACATGCATATTTTCTTACTTAAATACTAAACGCTGGAAGTTTTAAAGAATTTTGTTTCGCCTGTGTTGGTCTCATTATACGTTGTTTATAGTAAAAACTGTCAACATTGAAATATAGATTTTCCTGCGATAATTTCTGGGTGCATCATCTAATTAGTGTCATCTTTCAATGCTGATAACTTCATAATTCAGATTCTGACTAGTTTAAACTTATTGGATTGTGGTGGCGTATTTTAGGATATTGATCCAGTGAAATAACCACATAATTTGTCTTCATCTTGGCTTCAAAGTTGGTGTGTCTTAGTGGAAAGTTTGACTTAATTTAGAGCTGTGTATATCCTAATTTGCCATTTTTATTGAAAAAATGGGTATAATAGCTCCCATGTGATGACTTGTGAATAACAAATCTGATTCGCTTCAAATCCTGAATGTTAATACTAAACTGCATTATAAACTTATGCCGCACTCTGCATTAACCTTTTCTCGTGTACTGACGCAAGGGGACTGAGGTTATGCAATACGGGATCATACAAAGTTAAAACAAATTTGTAAATTTCTATTTAAAAAGAAAATGGTGACCTTGTCCATGGACTGTTCTTGGGCGACATGAAACAAAGGCAACTGGGATGGGTGACGTTGATTGGAAAGGAATTAAAGGAATTGAATCGGGAGCATTTGAAAGAGATAGACCTAAATAAGGTGTGATGTAATTGAAACTTTGGAGTTTTTTGTAAATGACAATGAAAAACCTTAATTGATTTATGTTTAGAATGAAGGTTTTAGTAGGAAATAAATTTTTCAAACAGAAATAGATAGGTATAAATACGAGGTATAATAAAGAGTGCATAAGGAGAGCGGTCTGCTAAACTAGGTACTACATTACTTTAAATTTTGATGAACACGTTTGTAAAAGATACTGATATGTCTAATCTTATTTAATAATAAAAAGAGTAAGAGGAATGTGGAATCTAAAGGTGTTCGTTGGGAAAAGAGATCTAAAAATGAATGTTTTAAAACGACTTGTCACTCTATCTACATACGCTTTCCTAGGTTAGGTAAAGTTAGGAAGAGGTAACTGGGTTAGGGTTGCATTAATTCATTAAAAGTTAATGTTTTAACTTTCTGGACGTAAATGGTATATATGTTGAAATACTTGGTCTTCAAGTGAAAAGTTTAATTAAGAGTTCAAACATACAATAACATCACTAAAGTCAATATATAAATGCCTAGACTATATTTTGATGAGCAAACAGGAAATGGTTATGATTAGATTAAAGTTATAAAATAAAGACAAACTGATGACTAAGAGAGTATGCTTACTGAGAGATGTTTTGCCCACTAGCTACTTTATCAATTTCATTCAGAGACACAATCACTGAGACTTTTACATGGTCGCCTGGAATCGAGTTCTAGAAACCTCGACTGCTAAATCTAAGACCCACCTCGAAATCTTCAAACCTGACCTACTTGCACTAGGGGCCCTGTCCATGTGTGACCTCGTCTACCACTGCTGCATCACTCCACTATTCTCACCTCACTGACGACCCTATAAAAGTCTTAGTTTTATGTATCTGCATGAAACTGATAAAGTGAGCAAAACGTCTCTCAATAGTAGTAAATCTCATAGGAAGTTCTGTCAGTTGCCAAGGTTAGTCTGCAGTGCAGTGCACATCATTCATCAAGAACATACACATCCCGACCAGTCCTTCAGTCTGTATTTGGTCATGATCGATATGTATTGAATTTGTTAAGTCCCTTTACTTGGAAGCTAGTGAGAACATCAGTGATGTACCGCAGAGTGCGAACTTAAATTAAGTCCTTCTAATGCTTTCAAGTTTCCACATCTTTATGAATATGCTTGAAGTAAAGGTACACTGATGGGATGTACTGGACTTAAAAGCATTCTAGAATTAGTTTATGTGGTAAAATTCTCTAGTGCACTTGATCGTAGGTGTCCCGTAGCTCGATCGCTAGGGCACTCAGCTCACACATTGAGGTCCGGGGTTCGATTCTCCTCCGGTACGGCTGGAAAACATTATGAACGTGTCTCCATAAGACATCTGCTGTCCCTGTCCCTGTTTAAAATAGGTGCCTGGGTGTTAGTCGACTGGTGTTGGTCGCATCCTAGAAGAAAACTGACCTAATTTACCCGAAATGTTCAGCATAACAAAGGGCTTTCTATATAGTAGTATGTCATTGATGTCAGCTAGGCCTGTATACCTTGTACTTGTAGTAAATAAAGATATTATTATATTATTATTGTTATTATTATTATTATTATTATTATTATTATTATTATTATTATTATTATTATTATTATTATTATTATTATTATCTATAAATCAGATCAAGGGACATTTCGTGGGTTTCTTTTCGTAAACAAGTGTCTTCACCAAATTACTTCTGAAATCTGTGGCAGATGAAAATCCTGCATTTGCTTTACTAGCAGAGGAAACAGAAAATGTATTCTTCCTTGATGAAGAGTAGGATATCAGTCGATGCTTCTTACTCCAACGAACCTTGATCAATGTAGATCACACTGGATCTTGGCTGAAACTTGCGGGCAGTTTCCGACTCGTACTATATTGCAGGACACTACAGCTACCTGAAGTCTACCTATATTGCAGGACACTATAACTACCTGAAGTCTACCTATCTCTACATCCTGGATATGAGTGAATTTGAAAATAAACACCCAGGAAATTTCAAGTAAAATTTCATGTCATTCGTCGAACAAATAGATTTAGGACAGACCTCAGTTGCGATCTGATCGTCGAGGAAATATTTATGAAATTCTTAAAAAAGCATAGGTGGCTCGACTCATGGTAGTAATTTGATGGAAGAACATCGAGCATTGTGGACAGTGGCAGCCCCCATAATGTCTGAGTTCAGCCCAGCTATGCAGAAGTGCATTGATCTCACATACGCCAAAAAGTGAATAATATAAAGATTCAACTGACGCCAGAATTGAAAGAGACGCATGAAACCTTTCAGAGATAATCATGTTCGCTTATCTCGTCTGATCCCTCAATGATAAGTATCATCAGTGGTATGGTGGCGAAAGAAGACGTCATTCTGCATGAATATAAATCCTTTGTAAGAAATATCGTTGACACAATGACTGGACAGCTTGAATTATCCTTCTGTTTCACAAAGAAAGACAGAGAAAATTCATCTGTTGTATTTTTTTCGTCTGTTGTCTATATTGTTCCAGACAGAACCATTGACTCTGGGCTACTGTCCCAGCGATTCTTTGCAATGTTCAGGGCAGATCTGTTTCTGCAAGAGATATCAGCTGAGTCCATACCCGTATCACTTTTCGAGGACAAAAACATCTTGAGACAGGTCATTAAGCCCCAACGAGCCCAAGTCATCGATGGCCATATAACAAGATGTTATAAAGGGATGAGACATGTGATGTTATCCGATGACTGGAAGCTATGTGCTTGACGGACGCTTCTTACTGAGCAATGTAAAGCACAGGAGAACAAATGTTTATGGTAAAATAACCAAGTCATATGTTTACCGCAGAAGCAAGCACTGTGAGGCAGCAGCTGCTGTGTTTGACGGGTGTGGAGCAGCACCTGCTGTGTTTAACGGGTGTGGGGCAGCAACTGTTGTGTTTAACGGGTGTGGGGCAGCAACTGTTGTGTTTAACGGGTGTGAGGCAGCAACTGTTGTGTTTAACGGTGTGAAGCAGCAACTGTTGTGTTTAACGTGAGAGGGTGTTAAGGTGGGGCAGCAACTGTTGTGTTTAACGGGTGTGGGCAGCAACTGTTGTGTTTAACGGGTGTGGGGCAGCAACTGTTGTGTTTAACGGGTGTGGGGCAGCAACTGTTGTGTTTAACGGGTGTGGGGCAGCAACTGTTGTGTTTAACGGGTGTGAGGCAGCAACTGTTGTGTTTAACGGGTGTGGGGCAGGTCCCTTGATAAAGGATAACACACTAGAGGGAAGAACACACCAACAATTATCCAGTTAAGAACTGCACAAGTGAAACCCAATTTAAAGAAAGTAGCAAAAAATATTTTCAACAAGTAAATCAACAAGTAGTTAATGACAGAACGTGATGAAATAAGGAGGGTTTGTTGTACGGTTATTGAAGCCGCAGATGATGATTCGGACATCAGTAAAGCCGCAGTTACCACTACATAAGCACATTCCACTCCAAGCTGACTGAAGAGCTCACCAATTTGTTAATTTTTCTTCTCCACTACTCGACAGCAAATGGTAAATCACTGAATTTTAGATCGCACATTAATTCAAAAGACATATAAAAAAAATATCAATTGCATAAAACGTGTTCGTGGAACCGAGCTGTTTACGCAACTATTTTTTCTCCATGCTTCCGCAGGATGCGAGTCAAGGACCCGTGGTGTTTATGGAGTTGGAAAGAAATTAGCCTTCCAATAACTCGTGAAAGGTGATCCAGTCCTCCAATCCTGTGCAAATGCATTTACTTCACCAGATAAGAACCAGCAGGCAAGCGATGGCTTTCATGTTTGGTGGACACATTTTAGGCGATTGGTGACTGAATATACCCTGAAAAACTTGCCCAGATTATCTCTACAGCGCTGCTTGTTCCATTAGTATTGAGTGTCAACGAATTCTTACTGTTGCACAGCTTCCTGAGTGTATACGCAATAAATTAAGGTCAGACTCGTGTAACATGGAGTTCCAACCTAATATTTCAGCTTCTGAGAGGACAGTGCGCAGTTCCACGCTTCCATTGTTTAGGCAAAATGAGAGGAGACAAAGTCCGCAGCAACAGAGACATTATCCACCTATAGAAACAGGTGGTTAATGGGAGTTGTTTGGGGGGGGGGAAGTCATCTTCGTTAGCGCTTGAGTTGGCTAGACTCAGTTTTGGGTCTTTTGAATCTTTGAATCTTTGAGTCAGTTTTGAACCTTTGCTAAGGAGGAATTTGATAGAGAGAAGGAGAGGAGACAGTTTCGTCGTCGTACTATGAATGACAATTTCAATGTTCAGAATATGTGTCGCTAGTACCTCAGTTTTCTGAGTCTGAGTCTGAGCAGTTTATCGAGTCTGTCGAAAATCAAACTCGAGCTCTGCGATGGCCACTCGTGCTCTGCGATGGCCACTCGTGCTCTGCGATGGCCACTCGTGCTCTGCGATGGCCACTCGCGCTCTGCGATGGCCACTCGCGCTCTGCGATGGCTACTCGCGCTCTGCGATGGCCACTCGTGCTCTGCGATGGCCACTCGTGCTCTGCGATGGAAACTCGTGCTCTGCGATGGCCACTCGTGCTCTGCGATGACCACTCGAGCTCCGGGCAACACTGGTTCTTACAACATTATATGACAAATCGCAAGAATTTACAGCTGGTTTGAGTGATGAAGATTTCGCTAATTACGACGGTGTGAAAGTCGCTGTACTCGGTGCACATCAGTGCATTCTCTCCAAATATAGACGGGAATTTAAACTGAGCAAGCGTCAGTTGGGGTCAGTCCCATGTAGACTTTGTATGTGCACAAGCTAAAACGTTCAATAAATGGTAGAAGTTCACTAGTGTCTCGAATTTCAGTGGGTTAGTGCAAGTGGTCCTCATTGCCAATCTTCTTGAGTCAGTTGGACCAGAGGTTCGTGTGGTTTTAGAGACCATTCAGTGGCAACTGCTATGGAGGCGGCTAGACCTGCTGACACATTGCAGGCCAACCGCTTTTTGTCCGCAGTGGGCATATAGTTTTGGAGAGGTTGGTGATTTTATTTAATAAAAGTATGGAAGAAGGTAAGGTACCTAGGGATTGGCAGAGAGCGTGCATAGTTCCTTTGTATAAAGTCAAAGGGAACAAAAGAGAGTGCAAAAATTATAGGGGAATAAGTCTAATGAGTATACCTGGTAAAGTGTATGGTAGAGTTATTATTGAAAGAATTAAGAGTAAGATGAACAAAGAGGCTTTAAGAAAGGTAGGGGGGGGGTGTAGACCAAGTGTTTACAGTGAAACATATAGATGAACAGTATTTAGATTAGGGTAAGGAGGTTTTTGTGGCATTTATGGATTTGGAAAACGCGAATGACAGGGTGGATAGGGGGGCAATGTGGCAGATGTTGCAGGTGTATGGAATAGGATTTAGATTACTGAAAGCAGTGAAGAGTTTTTACGAGGATAGTGACGCTCAGGTTAGAGTGTGCAGGAGAGAAGGAGATTATTTCCAAGTAAAAGTAGACCTTAAACAGGGATGTATAATGTCAAAATGGTTGTTCAATATATTTATAGATTGAGTTGTAAGAGAATTGAATGCTCGGATGTTGGCAAGAGGTGTGGGATTAAAAGATAAAGAATCTAACACCAAGTGGGAGTTGTCACAGTTGCTCTTTGCTGATGACTCTGTGCTTTTGAGAGACTCTGAAGAGAAGTTGCAGAGGTTGGTGGATGACTTTGATAGGGTATGTAAAAGAAGGAAATTAAAAGTGAACAGAGTAGGAAAGTGTAAGGTGATGAGGATAACAAAAAAAATAGGAAACGATACATTGGACATCAGATTGGAAGGAGAGAGTATGGAGGAGGTGAATGTATTCAGATATTTAGGAGTGGACAAGTCAACAGATGGGCCTATGAAAGATGAGGTGAATCATAGAATTGATTAGGGGAAAAATGTGAGTGGTGCACTGAGGAGCTTGTGGAGACAAATAACTTTATCCATGGAAGCAAAGAGGGGAATGTATGAGAGTATAGTTATACCAATGCTCTTATGTGGGTGCAAAGAACGTGTGGCAGTGGAGATGCTGTGTGCAAGGGCAATGTGTGGTATGAATATAATGCACAGAATTTGTAGTTTGGAAATTAGGAGGAGGTGCGGGATTACCAAAACTTTTTTTTCCAGTTCGGACATGTGGAGAGGCTGGAACAAAATAGAATGACTTCGAGAGTGTATAAATCTGTAATGGAGGTCGGCCTAGGAAAGGTTGGAGGAAGGGGGGTAAACGAGGTTTTGTGAGCGAGGGGCTTGGACTTCCAGCAAGCATGCTTGAGCGTGTTAGGAGCGAATGAAGACAAATGGTTTTTAGGAATTTACATACTGTTGGAGTGTGAGCATTGTAATATTTATGAAGGGATTCAGGGAAACCGGCAGGCTGGACTTGAGTCCTGGAGATGGAAAGTACAGTGTCTGTACTCTGAAGGAGGGGAGTTAATGTTGCAGTTTTATAACTGTAGTGTAAGCGCACCTCTGGCAAGACAGTGATGAAGTGAATTTTGGTGAAAGTTTTTCTTTTTCGGGCCACCCTACCTTGGTGAGAAGCAGCGGATGTGTTAATAAAAACAAATACTTGGAGTCGTTGGAGAACAATTACTGGTGAATGAGTTTCCTAATTCACTTCAATCTTCCACCGTTGGTGGTCCTTATCTTAAGAAAGCTTAGCGATGGTCTTCAGCTGTGGTGCAAAATTCCAATTTTCTAATTTTATTAAATTAATTGTTTCCTATGTAATAACAAGATAATGCCTATTCTGATAGGTTTCAAACTATAGCACTGGTGTGTGAAACAGACGTATTTTTGTATTGATTTTTTGGTTATGTCGGTGCCAATTTGCCAAATTTGATAGCAATTTTAATAAGTAGAATTTCTTCAAATAATAAAACCCAAATATTTAGTTTTATAGGTATGTAGTAGGTAGGTAGACAACAACCACCCAGGGAGGTACTACCGCCCAGGGAGGTACTACCGCCCAGGGAGGTACTACCGCCCAGGGAGGTACTACCGCCCAGGGAGGTACTACCGTCCTGCCGAGTGAGAGTAAAACGGAAACCTGCAATTGTTTTACATGATGGTAGGATTGCTGGTGTCTTTTTCTGTCTTATAAACATGCAAGGTTTCAGGTACATCTTGTTACGTACACTTAGGTCACACTACACATTCATGTACAAGCATATATATACACACACTCCTCTGGGTTTTCTTCTATTTCCTTACTAGTTCTTGTTCTTGTTACTTTCCTCTTATCTTTATTGGGAAGTGGAACAGAATTCTTCCTCCGTAAGCCATGCGTGTTATAAGAGGCCACCCTGCCTCGGTGGGATATGGCCGGTTTGTTGAAAAAACTGAGTTTTATGGAACCTCAGAGAATTAGAAAAAATTACGTTTTTAGGGAGCTTTAAAGTTTAATCAGGATAGACTTTTCATATTTTCTGGCTATAGGTTGAAGATAAAAAGAGAATCCCTCTTCAATTTAGATTTGGCTTGTGAATGTCCTAATTTGCCACTCTCATTGAAGTAATTGTGAGATATATTTCTATGTGATGACTTGTGAATACCTCTTCTGATTCGCTTCAAATTTTCATTGTTGATATTAAACTGCATTACAAACTTATACCGTACCCTGCACTATTCCAGTCCCATTCATTGAGGTACAGGGGAGTGGAGTGCTGCAATTCGGTGGCACCAAAATGGCGGCAGCAACAGATGAGATGAATGAGTAGTGTTAGAGGGATGTTATGTGTTGAATTTAATGGCATAACTGATGTAGAGTGAGGTAGCTAGATTGTTACTGTATCGAAGGCTTGCTGGATACATGCCAAAATTGGGGAATAAGTGACCACAAAGGAAGAACGAGTCAGGTAGTGTAAATGTCATGATTTATTTTACCAGCTGGTTGTTGGATATAATGATTACACAGGTCTACATAAATTTCTGTGCCTAACTTTGATTTTTATATAGAAAATTCGTTGTGCTGATTTCATAAATGATTCCCAAATGTATATATCAAGTACACTTTTTGTCTAATCGCTTACAAAGTATTGTTGCTACTGTCTTTTCGTAATATAACAAGTGGCCCGGTGGCCTGGTGGCTAAAGCTTTCGCTTCACACACTGAGGGCCCGGGTTCGATTCCCGGCGGGGTGGAAAATTTCGACGTGTTTCCTTACACCTGTTGTCATGTTCACCTAGCATCAAATAGGTACCTGGGTGTTAGTCGACTGGTGTGGGTCGCATCCTGGGGGACAAGATTGAGGACCCCAATGGAAATAAGATAGACAGTCTTCGTTGACTCACTGACTTTCTTGGGTTATCCTGGGTGGCTAACCCTCCGGGGTTAAAAATCCGAAGAAAACTTATCTTAAATGTGGCGAGGAGGTCAAGAGGTTGTGAGGGAGAGAGGAAGAAGGGATTACAGGACATTTGAGAAGACATAAAGCTGCCAGTTTATGTCTCGTCTCTGCACTGTATGGACGTGTATTGTATTAGTGTATTGTTTTAGTACAGGTGTTTTTTGTATTTTTGTTTTATTTTAGAGTAGAGGTGTAGTTGCGGTGACGATGGCTACACGAGGCTGTTAGCTGTCCTGACAGTTTATGTTATATCTGTTGTGAATATATCATCAAGAAACAACAGAGAAATAGTACACAAGCTTACTATGAGTACTGTAGAATGAAAGCTGAAGACTAGGACATATACACTCTCGATAAAGTCTGTTCTTTTGAAGTTGAAGAACTAAGGCATTGGACTAAAGGTACAAAAAAAAAATATTTCGGTTTGGTGTTACAATGATTTGGAGTGGAGTCTACATTGGTTACAAAAACAATGGTCAAGTACGAGTAGACTTAGGGACACAGAAAGTAGTACGAGACAGCGTTCTTAATTTATTCTAAAAAATGTCATCTTCTCACCTGTACACATTAAGCCCTGCTAAAGTGTCAGATTTTGCAAGGCGCATATAAATACCCAAAAAAACTGAAAAATCGAGAAAAGTAGTCCTAAAATCTGTCAAAATTTTTAATGAAAGTTCATTTCCCTACGATATTTCTAAAGGAAATTATCGTAATTACAACATATAATGTGATAATGTCATCAGTAATATATTCCTCCATAATTACTGAATTTTTGTTAATATTTTACCCATTTTTTGGATAACTGATGAAAATCACCGTCTCGCAGCGTTAACAAATGAATGGAGGTTTTCCTTGGCCATGGAGGACCCGGAGGAGCTTACAGTTGTATTATTCCTGTATCAGACGTTGTGACGTAGTGTTTGTTGAGCAGCGCTCGCCGACGCTCCATACAGTGACGCATATTTATTCTATTTTTAATATCTTCGTTATTCCATTTATGAAAGGAATTGCGTTAACATCTTCGTTATTTCATTTATGAAAGGAATTGCGTTAATATATTCGTTATTCCATTTATGAAAGGAATTGCGGAAATAAATGATAAGATCGGTAAAGAACATTTAAACGTAATGCAGACAGCCACATTAGGAAAAAAAGAAATATTTTTGAAAGATATAACTACGACCCCGAGCTGTCAGGTAGATAAACAGGTTCATACGACTTATCATGCACTTTAGTACAGAAATACTGCACGAAATCTACGGTAACTTAAAAAAAACTACTTTCATGTGCCTTTATTCATAATTACCGTCTCTATCTCTCAAAAAAAGAAAAAGGAAAATAATAATAGTATTATTATTTGTACTCAAATAATAATATAGTATTATTATCATGGTTTATATGAAAAAAGGAGGCGCAACAATAAAAAATATTGGACTTAACCTCTACGAGCTCAGGCATTTTCACCTTTGGTCTGGGTGAGCTTAGCGGGAAGGAGCATGTTCTTTGACACTTTGATGAATAATATGGTGCATTTGCCACCTCAAAATAGTCCCCCAAGCAACGCGCTTAGCACACACACTCATGTGTGCTGTTCTCGTATGGTAAGAAATAGCCAGTCTCGCTCTTATTGCTAGTTATTTGCTGGCGCCAAATTCAACATGATCGGCCATAAATTTTCACCATTGGTGAAAATTTGAAGTCGATCAGAAGAAAGCTTGGCGTTCCATTGAGCTTGTAAATTTCAATTTGCTAATTTTATTAAATAATGTTTTTTCTATGTAATAACGTAAAAAGCATATCCAGATCAGCGTCAAACAATTAAAAATTAGACACATGTGAAACATCTGGGTACCTATATTGTAGACGTTTCGCCATCCAGTAGCTCTATCAACACAAATTCAAGGACAAAATTGAGAGACAGTAGAACTATATAGTCGTACATAGTTATAATGTCTTCCAATTTTGTCCTTGAATTTGTATTGATGAAACCACTGGCTGGTAAAAAGTCTACAATAAAGATACATTAATGTTGCACATGTGTCTAATTTATATCTTGTCAGTATTCTATACCATTCATGTTCAAATGTTGGTGTGACTTAAATGTTAGTATTTTTGTATTCATTTTATCGGTGTGGTGCCAATTTAACAAATTTTAAAGTAATTTTATAAAATTGGATTTTCTTGTAATAACAAAAATAAATATTTTTTCTTATGGGATGGTAGATTTTTTTTTTTTAAGTATATACGTTTTTCAGGGTGTTAAAAATTTAGTGAAAATAGACTTTTCTATTTTTAGGATACAAATCTTTGAGATGAACAGAGAATGAATCTTCAATTTAACTTCAAAGTTGATGTTTCTTAATGGAAGGTGTTAATTATGCATTTAACAGATTTATTGCACACTGTGGTTATAACTAGTGACGAGCACTGACGTACAGGAGACAGTGGTTATAACTAGTCAGAACACTGAGGTACAGGAGACAGTGGTTATAACTAGTCACGAGCACTGAGGTACAGGAGACAGTGGTTATAACTAGTCACGAGCACTGAGGTACAGGAGACAGTGGTTATAACTAGTCACGAGCATTGAAGTACAGGAGACTGTGGTTATAAGACACATGTGCAATAGTTAAGTATCTTTATTCTGAAACATATCACCTACACAGTATGTTTCAGGCGAAACATTTCGGAATAAAGACACCTAACTGTTGTACTTGAGTCTTACTTATCAGTTGGTTGGTATTGTGTACAATTATGATATTTGGACTTGGGTTACTGAATACGGGGATTCCTTTCACCGACAGAAATTCATATAGTTGAAGGTTACGTCTAATAAGTGTATTCTAGACTGGAGTGGCAGTATTGTTTACTGTTCTCCATGTGCTAAGTTTTGTTTGCTTTTAAGCATCTCTTTGAGTACTAAATCAATTGTCAATGATATATATAAATCATTATCGTCTTTTATCACAGATAGCAACATTGAAAAACAATTTCCAACCACAGATTGAACTTGCCAATGTTTGCCTCAACCCTTGTGCAGTTGACCAACTTTGCGATTTCTTTTAGGTTAACCTTGTTTCAAGGTCATCTATTATATTATGAAAAGAAAGAAGCCTATAATTAACCCCTGAGAAACTCCACTTCTTCTAGAAATACTGCCGCCGTCAAAAGAAGTTAAATATTAATTGAAAGCAAAGAACAAACCATTCTTAGCTTTTTAAGCTTATAATTCTCCAGGTAAGGATCTTGCACCGGTCTTTTCTAGTGAAGTCCTTCCAAAGTTAACTGTAATGATCACATAGATGAACGTACAGACTACCTGATCTTATCTTCCATAAGATATGTTAGATCCCATTGTGTTTAATAGCAATGGGAGAGAACAATTTAAGTAAAAAATTTAACACATAGACAACACAAGCATAATTATCTCCTTTCTGTCATTGTCCTGAATATTATTTATCCTCGAGAATCAGCATTATCTTTAAAATATCTAGACGATAATGGTACCAAGAATAGTAAACCACTATATAACTATCTATATGTGTGTAAGTATTATTATATATATATATATATATATATATATATATATATATATATATATATATATATATATATATATATATATATATATATATATATATATATATAAAAAGAAGACTTATTTAACCCTAAAGAAATAAGAAGACACTATCATAGACTTCTTAATAGCCGAGTTTTGGCAAATATTCTTCCTAATGGACAGTGAACACTATAAACCTCTCATTATTAGACAAAACTTGCTATCATCAGCTTTTCAATGGTAAAAACAAGTGTTATTGCCGTTAATGGGCACATTACTGCTGCCTCAACAAAGAAGCCGTATTAGTGCTTAATAAAACTTTCTTATGGGTAAAACAAGCAAGCTTTCAAGGCACTGCCTTGGGTGTGTGACCTTGAACACTGTGTGGGCTTATGTACTGTGTGTACACACAGTATGTATATATATATATATATATATATATATGTATATATATATATGTGTATATATATATATATATATGTATATATATATATAAATGTATATGTCGTGCCGATTAGGTAAAACTGGTCAATTAGCAAGAACTCATCTAAAATTAAATTCTTTCTAAAATTTTCTCTTATACGTTTAAAGATATATTTTTTCCATTTATGTTAATGTAAGAATTTATAATTTTGTACCAAGAGAAACTTTGAAAACCTACCTAACCTTATTACAACAAGCGCAATTTAATTTAGCCTAACCCAACTAAATATATTTTAGATACGTTAACATTAATTTAATAATAAACAAACAAAATGAAATATATTTTTCGTTACGTTCAGAATGATCTTAGCGAAATTATTGCATACACAAATTTTCACTTGTCTTATAGAAGGTGAGCGTTGCTATTTAAGCCAAAATCGCAAGTTTTACCTAATCGGCACGACATATATATATATTTTATATATATATATATATATATATATATATATATATATATATATATATATATATATATATATATATATATATATATATATATATATATATATATATATATATATATATTGTATATATATATATATATATATGTATATATATATATATATGTATATATATATATATATATATGTATATATATATATATATATATGTATATATATATATATATGTATATATATATATATATATATGTATATATATATATATATGTATATATATATATATATATATATATGTATATATACATATATATATATATAAATGTATATATATATATTTTTTTTCAACAAGTCGGCCGTCTCCCACCGAGGCAGGGTGACCCAAAAAGAAAGAAAATCCCCAAAAAGTGATCATCATCATTCAACAATATCAACACACACATACATAATCAATGTCTTTGCAGAGGAGCTCAGATACGACAGCTGAGAATTGTCCCTCCCAGCTGTCACTATCCCAGACCCCTCCTTTAAAGTGCAGGCATTGTACTTCTCATTTCCAGGACTCAAGTCCAACTAAATCAATTAACTGGTTTCCCTGAATCCCTTCACACAATGTTACGCTGCTCACACTCCAACAGATCGTCATGTCCCAAAAACCATTCGTATCCATTCACTCCTATCTAACACGCTCACACATGCTTGCTGGAAGTCCAAGCCCCTCGCCCACAATACCTCCTTTACCCCTTCCCTCCAACCTTTTCTAGGACGACCCCTACCCCGCCTTCCTTCCCCTACAGATTTATACGCTCTCCAAGTCATTCTACTTTGATCCATTCTCTCTAAATGACCAAACCACCTCAACAACCCTTCTTCAGCCCTCTGACTAATACTTTTAGTAACTCCACACCTTCTCCTAATTTCCACATTCCGAATTTTCTGCATAATATTTACACCACACATTGCCCTTAGACAGGACATCTCCACTGCCTCCAGCCTCCTCCTCGCTGCAGCATTTGCAACCCATGCTTCACACCCATATAAGAGTGTTAGTGCGACTATACTTTCGTACATTCCCTTCTTTGCCCCCATGGATAACGTTTTTTGTCTCCACAGATACCTCAACGCACCACTCACCTTTTTTCCTTCATCAATTCTATGGTTAACTTCATCCTTCATAAACCCATCCGCTGACACGTCAACTCCCAAATATCTGAAAACATTTACTTCTTCCATAATCCCTCTCTCCAATGTGATATCCCATTTAAATCTTTTGATACCCTCATCACCTTACTCTTATCTACGTTCACTTTTAACTTTCTACCTTTACACACTCTCCCAAACTCGTCCACTAACCTTTGCAACTTTTCTTTAGAATCTCCCATAAGCACAGTATCATCAGCAAAAAGTAACTGTGTCAACTCCCACTTTGCATTTAATTCTCCAAAATTTAATCCCACCCCTCTCCCCAACACCCTAGCATTTACTTATTTTACAACCCCATCTATAAATATATTAAACAACCATGGTGACATTACACATCCCTGTCTAAGACCTACTTTTACCGGGAAGTAATCTCCCTCTCTCCTACACACCCTAACCTGAGCCTCACTATCCTCATAAAAACTCTTTACAGCCTTCAGTAACTTACTACCTATTCCATACACTTGCAACATTTGCCACATTGCTCCCCTATCCACTCTATCATATACCTTTTCTAAATCCATAAATGCAATAAAAACTTTTCTACCTTTATCTAAATACTGTTCACATATATGCTTCACTGTAAACACTTGATCTACACATCCCCTACCCACTCTAAAGCCTCCTTGCTCATCTGCAATCCTACTCTCTGTCTTACCTTTAATTCTTTCAATAATAACCCTGCCATACACTTTACCTGGTATACTCAGTAAACCTATTCCCCTATAATTTTTACACTCTCTTTTATCCCCCTTCCCTTTATATAAAGGAACTATACATGCTCTCTGCCAATCCCTAGGTACCTTTCCCTCTTTCATACATTTATTAAACAAAAATACCAACCACTCCAGCACTATATCCCCCCCTGCTTTTAACATTTCTGTCATGATTCCGTCAATTCCAGCTGCTTTACCCCCTTTCATTCTACGTAATGCCTCACGCACCTCCCCCACACTCACATCCTGTTCTTCTTCACTCCTAAACGATGTTGTACCTCCCTGGCCAGTACATGAAATTACCGCCTCCCTTTTTTCATCTACATTTAAAAGTTCCTCAAAATATTCCCGCCATCTACCCAATATCTCCAGTTCCCCATCTACTAACTTCCCTACTCTGTTTTTAACTGACAAATCCATTCGTTCCCTAGGCTTTCTTACCTTGTTTATCTCACTCCAAAATTTTTCTTGTTTTCAGCAAAATTTCTTGACAGAGCCTCTTCCATTCTTTCATCCGCTCTTCTTTTGCACTCTCTCACCCCTCTCTTCACCTTTCTTTTACTCTCCATATACTCTGCTCTTCTATTAACACTTCTGTTTTGTAAAAACCTCTCATAAGCTACCTTTTTCTCTTTTATCACACCCTTTACTTCTTCATTCCACCATATATATATATATATATATATATATATGTGTGTGTGTGTGTGTGTGTGTGTGTGTGTGTGTGTGTGTGTGTGTGTGTGTGTGTGTGTGTGTGTGTGTGTGTGTGTGTGTGTGTATAACACCTAAACAACACCTAAAACAAATGCTCAATCCAGGTCTTTGTGAGGTCTCTGAGAGATTGTTGTCTGAACTCACCAAATTTTCCAATGGGTGCCTGGCTGGTAGTGTCCCAGAGGCCATTAGACCCCTTTTCTTTGGTGCCTCACTGTGTGCCGTCCGGAAAAGGATGGAGGAATCAGGCCTATTGCAGTGGGCAACACCCTTCGGCGCCTAGTTGCCACGGCTGCAGTACGAAGGGTGAGTCAAGATGCTGCCTCAATGTTGAAACCAACTCAGCTCGGTTTTGGTGTTCAACAAGGCTGTGAAGCAGCTGCCCATGCAGCACAGTATACATCAACAACATGTCCAATGAAAAAGCCTTAATCAA
>WNWK01007872.1:0-89400 GCA_009830355.1 Cherax destructor
TCACATACCTCTTGATCATTACTTGTGAGTTCCCCATCTTCTCTCCTCAGCCTTATCACCTGGTCCTTGACTGTTTTCTTCCTTCTGATGTGACTGAACATCAGTTTCGGGTCGGACTTAACTTTCGATGCTATGTCGTTTTCGTACTGTTTCTGGGCCTCCCTCCGTACTTGTGCATACTCGTTTCTAGCTCTTCTACTAATCTCTTTGTTTACTTGGGTTCTTTGCCTTCTGTACCGTTTCCATTCTCTGATACTCTGAGTCTTTGCCTCCCTGCACCTTTGGGTAAACCAGGGGCTCTTTATGGCCTTCCCATTTAAACCTTTGCCTCTGGGTATAAACTGTTCCTCTGCCTCCTTGCACTTTGCCCCTACGTATTCCATCATTTCATTTATTGTCTGTCCTTCCATTTCCCTTTCCCACTGAATGTCCTGCAGGAAATTCCTCATGCCCGTGTAGTTTCCTCTTTTAAAGTCTGGTTTGTCTCTATCCGTACTGTTTCCCCTCTCCACCTGTAGCTCTACAATGTACTCAAAGCTAAGCACCATATGGTCACTGGCTCCCAGGGGGCTCTCGTGCGTTATGTCTTCAATATCTGAGCTGTTCAGGGTGAATACAAGGTCCAGTCTTGCTGGTTCATCTTCTCCCCTCTCTCTGGTCGTGTCCCTGACATGTTGGTGTGTTTGTGTGTGTATGTGTGTACTCACCTATTTCTACTCACCTATTTATGGTTGCAGGGGTCGAGTCATAGCTCCTGGCCCCGCCTCTTCACTGATTGCTACTGGGTCCTCTCTCTCCCTGCGCCATGAGCTTTATCAAACCTCATCTTAAAACTATGTATGGTTCCTGCCTACACTACGTCGCTTTCTAGGCTATTCCACTTCCTGACAACTCTATGACTGAAGAAATACTTCCTAACATCCCTTTGACTCATAGGAGTCTTCAACTTCCAATTGTGACCCCTTGTTTCTGTGTCCCCTCTCTGGAACATCTTGTCTCTGTCCACCTTATCTATTCCTCGCAGTATTTTATATGTCGTTATCATGTCTCCCCTAACCCTCCTGTCCTCTAGTGTCGTCAGGCCGATTTCCCTTAACCTTTCTTTGTAGGACAATCCCCTTAGCTCTGGGACTAGTCTTGTTGCAAACCTTTGCACTTTCTTTAATTTCTTGACGTGCTTGACCAGGTGTGGGTTCCAAACTGGTGCTGCATATTCCAGTATGGGCCTGACGTATATGGTTTACAAACTCTTGAATGATTCCTTAGCGAGGTATTGGAACGCTATTCTTAGGTTTGCCAGCCGCCCGTATGCTGCAGCAGTTATCTGATTGATGTGTGCCTCAGGAGATGTGCTCGGTATTATACTCACCCCAAGATCTTTTTCCTGTGTGTGTGTGTGTGTGTGTGTGTGTGTGTGTGTGTGTGTGTGTGTGTGTGTGTGTATGTGTGTGTGAGTATGTGTGTGTGTATGTGTGTGTGTGTGTATGTTTGTGTGAGTATGTGTGTGTGTAAGTGTGTGTGTGTGTGTGTACTCACCTAGTTGTTGTTGCAGCTCCTGGCCCCGCCTCTTCACTGGCCGCTACTGGGTCACTCTCCCTTCGCCATGAGCCTTATCATACCTCTTCTTGAAGCTATGAATGGATCCTGCCTCCACTACATCACTTCCCAAGCTATTCCACTTCCTGACCACTCTGTGACTGAAGAAATACTTCCTAACATCCCTGTGATTCCTGAGAGTCTTCAACTTCCAACTGTGACCCCTTGTTGCTGTGCCCCATCTCTGGAATATTCTGTCTCTGTCCACCTTGTCAATTCCTCTCAGTATTTTATATGTCGTTATGATATCCCCCCTATCTCTCCTGTCCTCCAGTGTCGTCAGGTCGATTTCCCTTAACCTCTCCTCGTAGGACATACCCCTTAGCTCCGGGACTAGTCTTGTTGCAAACCTCTGCACTTTCTCTAGTTTCTTTATGTGCTTGGCTAGGTGTGGGTTCCAAACTGGTGCTGCATACTCCAGTATGGGCCTAACGGACACAGTGTACAGGGTTCTGAATGATTCCTTATTAAGACGTCGAAATGCTGTTCTTAGGTTTGCTAGGCGCCCGGATGCTGCAGCAGTTATTTGGTTGATGTGCGCCTCAGATGTGCCTGTCATTTATAATCTTGTTCCGTTCCAGTTGCTCCACCACTCTCTTCCTGGTAATCTTCTCCATGACTTTGCATACTATACACGTCAGTGACACTGGTCTATAGTTTAGTGCCTCGTTTCTGTTTCGTTTCTTAAAAATGGAAACTACATTTGCCGTCTTCCATACCTCTGGCAGCTGCCCAGTTTAGAGGGATGTGTTGAAGATCGTGGTTAGTGGCACACACAGCGTCTCCGCTCCCTCTCTAAGGACCCACGGGGAGATGTCCGGACCCATGGCCTTTGAGGTATCAAGGTCACTTAGCAGCTTCTTCATCTCCTCCTCAGTTGTGTGTACGTTATCCAATACGCGTTGTTATATTCCTTGTTGGTGTCCCCCTCTGTTCTGTCTTCCCAGAGTCCTTCCTGTCTCCACTGTAAATACTTCCGTAAATCTCGTGTTGAGCTCCTCACATTCCTCTTGATCGTTTCTTGTGAGTATCCCACCTTCTTTCCTCAGCCTGATCACCTGGTGCTGACTGTTGTCTTCCTCCTAATGTGACTATACAGCAGTTTCGGGTCAGACTTGACTTTCGATGCTATGTTGTTTTCGTATTGTCGCTGGGCCTCCCTCCTTACCTGTGCATACTCGTTTCTGGCTATGTGTGTACACTCACCTATATGTACTCATTCATCTTTATGTGGTAGAAGGGATTGATTCACAACTGCATACACTGCATTTGTCGACGATAGACACTTGGCCAGTTGTCTGCGGCCTTCTTTGCCCTTCCCAAATCTTCATGACTTTGCACTTGGTGGGGTTGAACTCCAGGAGCCAATTTCTGGATTAGGCATGCAGCCTGTCCAGATCCCTTTGTAATTCTGCCCGATTGAATTCTTCTCATCAACTTCACATCATCTGCAAACAGGGACACTTCGGAGGCTATTCCTTCCGTCATGTCGTTCACAAATACCAGAAACAGCACCGGTCCTAGAACTGACCCCTGTGGAACCCCACTCGTCACAGGCGCCCAATCTGACACCTCGCCACGTGCTATGACTCGCTGCTGTGTGTGTGTGTGTGTGTGTGTGTGTACTCACCTATTTGAGGTTGCAGGTGTCGAGACTCAGCTCCTAGCCCCGCCGTTTCACTGATCGCTACTAGGTCCTCTCTCTAACTGCTCCATGAGCTTTATCATACATCGTCTTAAAGCTTTGTATGGTTCCTGACTCCACTACCTCACTTTCCAGAATATTCCACTTTCTGACAACTCTGTGACTGAAGAAATATTTCCTAACATCCCTTTGACTTATCTGAGTCTTCAACTTCCAATTGTGCCCCCTTGTTTCTGTGTCCCATCTCTGGAACATCCTGTCTCTGTCCACCTTATCTATTCCTCGCAATATTTTGTATGTCTCCCCTAACCCTCCTGTTCTCCAGTGTCGTCAGGCCTATTTCCCTAAACCTTTCTTCGTAGGACATACCCCTTAGCTCTGAAACTAGCCTTGTTGCAAACCTTTGCACTTTCTCTAATTTCTTGACGTGCTTGACCAGGTGTGGGTTCCAAGATGGTGCTGCATACTCCAGTATGGGTCTGACGTACACGGTGTACAATGCCTTGAACGATTCCTTACTGAGGTATCGGAACGCTATTCTCAGGTTTGCGAGGCGCCCATATGCTGCAGCAGTTATCTGGTTGATGTGTGCTTCCGGAGACGTGCTCGATATTATACTCACCCCAAGATCTTTTTTCTTGAGTGAGGTTTGCAGTCTCTGACCACCCAGCCTGTACTCTGTCTGCGGTCTTCTTTGCCCTTCCCCGAAATTCATGACTTTTCATTTGGCTGGGTTAAATTCGAGTAGCCAGTCGCTGGACCACGTGTCCAGCCTGTCCAGGTCTCTTTGGAGTCCTGTTTAATCGTCATCTGATTTAATTCTCCTCATTATCTTCACATCATCTGCAAACAGGGACACTTCTGAGTCTATTCCTTCCGTCATGTCATTCACATATACCAAAAACAGCACTGGTTCTGACCCCTGTGGAACCCCACTCGTCACAGGCGCCCATTGTGATACCTCATCTCGTACCATGACTCGTTGTTGCATCCCTGTCAGGTATTCTCTGATCCATTGCAGTACCCTTTCTTGTTATACGTGCCTGATCCTCTAGCTTCTGCACTAATCTCTTGTGAGGAACTGTGTCGAAGGCCTTCTTGCAGTCCGAGAAAATGCAGTCAACCCTCCCCTCTCTCTCATGTCTTACTTCTGTTACCTTGTCATAAAACTCCAGTAGGTTTGTGACACAGGATTTGCCTTCCTTGAATCCATGCTGGTTGTCATTTATAATCTTGTTCCGTTCCAGTTGCTCCACCACTCTCTTCCTGGTAATCTTCTCCATGACTTTGCATACTATACACGTCAGTGACACTGGTCTATAGTTTAGTGCCTCGTTTCTGTTTCGTTTCTTAAAAATGGAAACTACATTTGCCGTCTTCCATACCTCTGGCAGCTGCACAGTTTAGAGGGATGTGTTGAAGATCGTGGTTAGTGGCACACACAGCGTTTCCGCTCCCTCTCTAAGGACCCACGGGGAGATGTCCGGACCCATGGCCTTTGAGGTATCAAGGTCACTTAGCAGCTTCTTCATCTCCTCCTCAGTTGTGTGTACGTTATCCAATACGCGTTGTTATATTCCTTGTTGGTGTCCCCCCTCTGTTCTGTCTTCCCAGAGTCCTTCCTGTCTCCACTGTAAATACTTCCGTAAATCTCGTGTTGAGCTCCTCACATTCCTCTTGATCGTTTCTTGTGAGTATCCCACCTTCTTTCCTCAGCCTGATCACCTGGTGCTGACTGTTGTCTTCCTCCTAATGTGACTATACAGCAGTTTCGGGTCAGACTTGACTTTCGATGCTATGTTGTTTTCGTATTGTCGCTGGGCCTCCCTCCTTACCTGTGCATACTCGTTTCTGGCTATGTGTGTACACTCACCTATATGTACTCATTCATCTTTATGTGGTAGGAGGGATTGATTCACAACTGCATACACTGCATTTGTCGACGATAGACACTTGGCCAGTTGTGTGTGTGTGGAGAGAGAGAGAGAGAGAGAGAGAGAGAGAGAGAGAGAGAGAGAGAGAGAGAGAGAGAGAGAGAGAGAGAGAGAGAGAGAGAGAGAGAGAGAGAGAGAGAGAGAGAGAAAGAAAGAGAATATGTTGCTTATTATTACACATATTTCTGTAAATTATTTATGAATCTCAAAATGGAACTGTCACATTAAGTGGACGAACTATACAGTACATTGCATTAATTAATCTAAATGTAATGCAAAAATATATTCCTCTGCCTTAATTTCCCGACCCATGACCTCTTGTGTGTGTATAGTGTACGTGGTGCGCTACAGGTCATGTGTGTATACAGTGTACGTTGTGCGATACAGGTCATGTGTGTATACAGTGTACGTTGTGCGATACAGGTCATGTGTGTATACAGTGTATGTGGTGCACTATGTGAAGTCGTGTGTATGTAGACATTGCACTCGTATACGGTACCCTATGCGGTGTTTTGAGTGTAGAGTGTATACAGTGTATATGGGGCTATAATAATAATAATCTTAATAATTATAATACAAAAAAATATTTATATTAACATTAGTATTATTCATAATATTATTATTATTATTATTATTATTATTATTATTATTATTATTATTATTATTATTATTATTATTATTATTATTATTATCATCATCGTCATCATGTGTGACACAGAAGAGAGTGAGAGTAAAGCGGGCACAGCTCTGGGCTGGAAACAGATCTGTGCCTACAGGTCAGCTCAGGGATAAGCTCGACTCAGATCAATGTCTAGTTAATTTAGCCAACTTTTATGTTACAGTTCGTTTTCTGCCACTGATTTGCTATTGCAAGTTATTAATTGTTGGGAAACTTTAACGAATTGTATGTCGGCGCTGACCCGCCCATGCTGCCTATACAGATTGCAGTCACGTGACTCCAACACCTGCGTCCACCATTTTGCAGGTCAAATGTGCAGTTCCATTCAGTAATCATCGGGGGGTACAAGAAACTATAAAGTTAAAACTTATAAAAATGTTATGCCATACAGTTTTAAGTATATTTATACATTGTACGTAGGTATTATTATTATTATGATTATTATTATTTATTATAATTATTATTATTATTATTATTATTATTATTATTTTATTATTATTATTATTATTATTATTATTATTATTATTGCTAATATTATTATCAGGTATCCCCGAAGAAGGACTTTTGTTTTAACACAGGTCAGGCTAAAAGTTGTTATACCTCAGCTCATTACGAATCCTAGTAACCCTAAGGTACACTGCCACCCTCCCAGGATGCGATTCACAACAGCTGACTAACATCCAAGTACCTACTTACTGCTAGGTGAACAGGAGCAGTAGGTGTATGGAAAAAGGCCCAACAGTGCCAAGGATCGAACCATGGACCCTCAGAGTGTGAGCTGTGCGCGCTAGCAACTGAGCTACGGGACACCTTTTAAGTGGTTTCATGATATTTTTTATTCCTTCAGCCTTTTAATATATTTCGTTCATAACACGAAAAGGCCTCGTCCGATAAGCTTCAAATTTTCAATTTCCGAAAATGCTGCTACAATTGCATTTTATAGGGAAAAAATAAATAAAATTTCATTATTTAATTTTTTTGTACTATTTGTATACATATATAAGGTAAAAAAAAGTAAAATATGAAATGGTTATGTGCAGGAGCCCTATGACCAAAGTTGTATTAATATTGGTAGAATTACCGACAAAGTGTTAGGTAAAAGGACACAAATGCAGCTAATGTAACACTTTATTGTGGCTACGTTTCGCTCTCCAGGAACTTTGTCAATCCATTACGACAAAGCTCCTGGAGAGCGAAAACGTTGCCTCAAAAAAATGTCACATTACCTGCACTTGTGTCCTTTTACTTAACATGACCAAAGTTGTGGGATCCGTTCCCAGCATCCTTCAGTGCCTCTGATAACGTCCAAAACTCTCTGTGGCAAAGCTTCCTAATTTGAGTAAAAATTTAATGTGTAGATGCACATCAACCAATTTTATGTATTAAATTCTGTAAAAAATTTATTCTTGTCAAATCACGTTAAACTGTGTGGTAGAAAATTTGTCAATGCAGTATTTTTTTTTTTTAGAAAACCTGTGATCGTTGGAATCTGTGTGATCACTGGAGAATGCCTCTTCTGATCGGATTCAAATTTTCAGCCCAGATGTTACGAGGACGTAAGGTTCGTGTTTTTATTGGGCTCCATCTGGGCCCTATATTGATTTCCATTCAGTAAATAAATAACACCTCGTCTTATTTATCGCTGATGAATTTCATACAAAAGAGGACACAATAAAATTGTTTATGTGCAAATTTAAAATTTGAATAAAATTTATAAAAAAAAAAAGTATAGAATGGTTGAATTCAGAACAATTGCTGGAGAAAGTCTTTAAGGATAGATTCCGAAATTACCTTCTGGATGAATTTTATTAAAAGAAAGATTTGCTTTGACGTTTAGCAATGCAAATGTTAAATTGCTAATTTTGCTAAATAAATTGATTCCTGGTGAGAACTGGAGAATGCCTCTTCTGGTCGGTTTCAAACACTAAACACTACTTGGAAACATTTTTGCACTAAATTTAGGCTCGTACAACCCAATTTGATAAATTAATAGTTTTTTCTTTTATTAAATCTGACTTTCTTAAAAAATAAAACCAAATATTTATTCCTAGGGGATTGTAGATAATTTTAAACAAGACTGGAACTGCAAAAACAGACAACACAGACATAATGCAACCTCGCATTTTTATTTTTTTAATGAGTTTAATGAACTTTTAAAATTTGCGTCAAACCCGATACATTTTAAGTTAAGTGTGTTCTCGTCTTCCACTAACATTGATTCAAGGCTTTTGTTTATTTCTTCATAACGTCTTATTTGATCGGCTTCATTTTTTTAACCTTGGTCAACTATTATTAGGTGAAAGTTTTTTGAACAACTGACAAGTGCAGGTGCCCTCTGCTCAGTTTTTTATACATTCTCGAAATTAATTTCCATAAGATGACTAGAAAGCTTATTCTGATCGCTTTCAAAATTGTAACACTGGTGTATCCTACTCACTTACTGTGCTTACTTTCTTAAAAGGAGGTCAATTTTACTCGGAGAAAAGTTTACACTGATTTTATCCTGCGTAGGTTCAATTTTTTTAATTCGAAAAATTTGAATACTGCTTTTGTTGCGATAATTGCCGATATCACATCTGATTAGCTTTAACATCTCCTAGCTATTAATAATTCAACTTCAGAGTTACCTCAAGTTAATGTGCTTGTGTACTCTTGGATATTGGTCTCTTTGACAGTTTTCAATTGGATATGGGCAGTGTAATATCCTAATATACCATTTATATGGCAGAAATTTGGATATTAGTTTGCTTATGATGATTTATGAATGCCTATCCAACGCTAATATTTAACGGCATTATTATCTTATAATGTACTGTGTACAATTCATGTCGCGGGCGTTAAGGCACTGAATTCTAGTGTTATGGAATACGAGGATACTTTTACAGGATCGAGCACCGGCCGATATATTAGTTATATGACTGTGCTGTACTGTACACTCCATGGGTTCCCGATTGGTTTTCATGCGCCAGAAATTTGAATCGCCTTAATGAATCATTACATTTATTGGTGTTATGGCATGTTAAAAAAAATTTAATAGCAAATCTAACAGAACCAAATGTAATTCAAATAACATAAATAGAAAAATTTGATGTGCACCGTATTTGAGAAATGGACTTATGATTTAGGACGAGGTGATTGTGAACGTATTACAGATGTTTAATGTATCAGAGCTTCAAAATTTTTTGTGTAAATAATATATCTGTACATATTATAAGTAACATTAATAAATGACAAAATTAACGAGAGGTAAACAGTAGCACTTGACCGGAAATGTGCAGGACAGTCATTGTTGCCGGAGGACACTGTACAGTGAGCATCTAGATGTTAAACAAGGAATTCCGATAAAATTACTGTATATCCCCTACGGGTTTAGAGCTTCCTAATGAGTATCATCATCATCATCATAATAATAATAATAATAATAATAATAATAATAATAATAATAATAATAATAATAATAATAATAATAATAATAATAATAATAATAATGCTGGTCGGAATTTAGGTGTGACTATTAACATTCCTGTCTCAAATCGAAAAAAAAATACAAAAAAGGATATTGTCTGAGGAGCTCTTGGGTGAGGTGTGGATAGGGCATGAAGACTATGTGGGTGAGGAGGAAGTCGTCGAGAAAGAGGTCAGTGGTCGCCAGGTCGTAGCGTCTGAGCGGCAGGTCTGCCATCTCCAAGCCCACGCTACCCCGACGACCGTCAAGACGAGTCTCCAGCAGATGCTCCAGCATCTTCTGTGGCGTTCCCGCCATCACTGTGTACCTGAGGGTGATGGAACGTGAATTAGGACTCCCAGGAGAAAGTTTATACTGTTCGTGAGATATTATATGGTTTAGCTAAGATTCATAAATTGTATGTACCAGTGAGAGTCTTTTTCATCAGCCATCGGTACTTTCAACTACAACTCAGCTAAATACTTGTTTCCATGTTAAAATCTATTACCATTGACTAGTTTATCTTACAGAATTCTTTTTCATTTATGCAAGAATTTAAAAGTTTAATTTGGGATTTCCTGTTATTATGGCAAGCTTTGATATAGAATCTTTATTTACTAATATACCTTTATTAGAAACAGAAACTATTTGAGGCATTTGGGTGCTAAAATAATGCGGGTTTGATCCTCGGCTGGTCGCAGTTTATAGATGGATTAGAGAGAGAGAGAGAGAGAGAGGGAGGGAGAGACACAGAAGGAGAGAGGAAAGGAGAAAGAAAGAGAGGGAGGGAGAGAGAGAGAGGGAGGGAGAGAGAGAGGAGGGAGGAGGAGAGAGGGGAGGGAGGGAGAGAGAGAGAGAGGAGAGAGAGAGAGAGAGAGAGAGAGAGAGAGAGAGAGAGAGAGAGAGAGAGAGAGAGAGAGAGAGAGAGAGAGAGAGAGAGAGAGAGAGAGAGAGAGAGAGAGAGAGAGAGAGAGAGAGAGAGAGAGAGAGCAAAGTGCGTTATTATCAGATCAACGATAACACCAACCCTTTCAAACGATTCAAACTAAGAGATCTTACCTTTAATTTTACACAGATGTCCAGGATAACTATGATATGAATATAACAACTGTTATGATGTTTGCTACTTCTGTAAAGGTTATTGATACTTTGTTTTGAAGTTCTGGTTTCAACTATGCTCGTGTTATCGTTCTTGCCGTAACTAATCTTCATTTTAACGCTTTTGACGATCTGGCTGCAACCTATCTTGATTTGCTCTCTTACAGCAACCCAATCAGTATTTGGATGCTCTTGTTGTACGCTATCCTCATTTTAACACTACCTTTAACCTATCCCCAGTTTTACGCTCTGGTTGTAACCTATCCTCGTTTCAACTCTCTGGCACTGCGACTCTGGCACTGCGAATCTGACACTCTTGCTTAATGTTATCCTTATTTTAACGATGTGGAAGCATCCTGTTGTCATTTTGCACCTCTAGTTTTTTCACGCGATTCCCATTGCCAATTTTTTAACATTCCCTGAAAACAGAGAATATATATTTTTTTTTTTTTTAGAATAGGCTTGATTTGATTACTATGGGTTTAGGTAGCTGTATAAACCTAAATAAAATATTTGAACAAAAACTAGTAAATTATATAAAACTGCGATATATCAGCAAGTGCAGTGTGTGTGTGCAAATACCAGCAGTAACAAACACATGTGTAGCAGTGACGCGAGGTGTGAGGTACTGGTAGCAGTGACGCGAGGTGTGAGGTACTGGTAGCAGTGACGCGAGGTGTGAGTTACTGGCAGACATGTATTCACTGCCAGATACACGGATGAAAATAAATTTTTGAATTCCATGTAACAGGAAGGTTATTACTGTGTTTCGGAGTGTTATTTTAATTAGTATATCCTGCCTGGGAAGGCGTACTCGAGCCAGAAGTCTGCAATACCTAGACAGCTGACTGGCCATACATCACACATCTTATATACCTGTTCCCTAGGGTCGTCTCCACTAGTTTGAATGATTACGCAAAAACTGTATTTTTTTCGTGATCAGTGCAGATTATCCTTATTCAATTCGTGGTGGCAATTTCTTTTTTTTAACATACAAAATGCAGGTTTTTATACCAAGCGAAGACAGCACATATATAGAAAGTTTATATATCTAAATTCATATGTACTGAGCTTGCTTAATCCCTTTGCTCTATTAGGGGTCAAGATATACTTAAACCTGGCAGTTGGCAGGCCTTACACAAACCCTTCTGGCTTGAAGAGCATGAAATGTTGAATAGAATGCTGAGCAAATGCTTGGAAATTAATGTACGTCAGAAATTATATAATAAATATTTTTAACATGTGGAAATAAATAATAAATTAACTATAAATTGACATAAGTGAATGTGTTTCAATTATCATGTTGGCAAACATACGCTTGGAAAATGTTTCCTCTGAATGTGAAATTTTTCTTTACTCGACTATTTTAGATATATATCCTAGGGAAGGAAATATGTTCAAGCATTTGTTCTCCTTATGTTCATGGTAGTAACCATGGCTTAACAGAGGCCTCTGAAATGTGTAATTTTTGCACTTAGGTGATGAGTTAATGTGTGCGTGCGTGTATGAGAGAGAGAGAGAGAGAGAGAGAGAGAGAGAGAGAGAGAGAGAGAGAGAGAGAGAGAGAGAGAGAGAGAGAGAGAGAGAGAGAGAGAAAGAGAGAGGAGAGAGAGATAAACCACTAAGCTACGTCCCAATGGCTGTCGCAGTGACCTACCTGTTTCTAGGTCAAGCACTTTACACGCCTATTTAATCAAGCTGAACACAAACATGAGGAGCCAGTGTATCAGCATTCTGTTGGTCAACATTACTTCAATGTTGGGGAGCTCACACACAGTTTCGTGAACACTCAACGTCCTAATATGATCGATATTGTTGAGACACTTTTGGACTACGGGACTTCGGAAAATGTTGCTAGAATTGTTGGCTACACCGCATGCATGTGACGAGACAGGCAAAGGTCAAGGAGTAGGTGTTGCCCTGTGCTTTTCTAAAAGTGTTCACTTCATTGATGCTGCCACTGATGTGCCCACCTCATTAATGTTGCCATTCCTAATCACCTGGAAATGATGTTCTTCAATCTATGCATAAACACTAGTGCCTCTGTACTAGCATGTCCAATGAACAAACCAGAATGTCAGCAAGCAGATACCTGGAATATACCTTCGAGAGGGTTCCGGTGGTTAATTAACTCCCTCGCGGTCGGGTCTGTGACCAGACCATCAACTTCCTGATAAAAAAAAAAGTGGACTCCCTCCCACTTCAATATTACTGTGAAAATTTGTAACTGATCAGATGAGGCATTCACTATGACATGGTCTTGGATGCACTGGAAGACAAACAAAATGCAGGTGTAGTATATACAGACTTTGGGAAAGCCTTCGACAAGTGCGATCATCGTGTAACAGCACACAAAATGCGTGCTAAAGTAATAACAGGAAAAGTGGGTAGATGGATCTATAAGTTCCTACCAAATAGAACACAAAGAGTAATAGTAAAGAGTAAAGTCAGAGGCGGCTACAGTGAAATGCTTTGTTCCACAAGGAACAGTACTCGTTCCCATCGTGTTCCTCATCCTCATATCTGGCATAGACAGATGTAAGCCACAGCACCGTGACCTCAATAAAGATACCGTGTTCTCCTTTGCTGACGATACCAGAATTTGCATGGCAGTGCCATCCATTGTGTAATGTAGTTAGTGTGGTTGTCAGGTCCAGCTAATTACCCACACCTTACCTTGGCAAATAGCTGTCATCCACACCTCCATACTTAAGCCTCAGATCTTTTGTTCTTGCCTGGCGTCAGGTCGTAACACGTGGCCTACACCTTATTGGAAAGGGGGATGCTTTGAGCACCATATAAGGTCATGAAAACGACTAGAGGAGACAGAGAGGTGGGTGACAGGTCCAGTGAGCAGGTATCTGGACAGCGGGTGTGCAGTGGGCCACGCGTTGCGAATCTCGGGTCAGCTGGTTGGTGAATTAAGAGTGAGTATAAGTCCGTGTTACTGATAACATCTACCCTTCCCCCTGGTAATAAGTCTCATAGGTCAATGGTTATTGTATATAATTCTCTGTCAGGATATAATGTATTCTCGTTCTTTATGTTATTAAGTAAACGACAGCCATAGTTCCCATTTTTATTTGTACCTTCTTTTGCTATTTCCTATTTTGTTAAGCACTGGGATAATACAGGAGACGGGCTCACTTGCTGGGGTACCTCAGGCAGAGTGGGTACAGGTCTCACAATTGAGGATACTGAAATCTCCAAGCGAACATTAACAAAGTCTTTAAATGGGCATCAGAAAACAATATAAAGTTCTAAGAGAACAAATTTCAATAACCCCACTATGGAAAACTCGAGGAAATAAAAACTGTTATGTTATCGAAGCTAAAACCTTGGATAGTTTCAAATTTAGGTTGGATAAATACATGAGTGAGAGGGGTTGGATTTGAGTGGGACTTGCACATGAGTTAATAGAATTATCAAAGCATATTGCTTGGGTAGCGTTTATTCTGTTAGTGGGTTGGATTTGTAAAGGACAGGCCTACTGCAGTGTTCCTCCTTTATGTTCTTATGTATAAAACAAATTCCAACCACATAATCGAGTGGAAAACTAATGTGAAGGACCTGGGAGTGATAATATCACAACAGGAAACTGATTGGTTGGATAATGAGAACCTTCAACACTAGAGATATCAAACCAATTATGAATTTCTTCAAATTACTTGTTCTCTGTAGGCTGGAATACTGCCCCTTTCAAGGCAGGCAAAATTGCAGACCTGGAGAATATACAAAGAACTTTCCCTGCACGTATAAGTAAAAAAAAAAATACCTAAATTACTCGGCAGGCGGTGCAACATCCCACCAATGAAAAGCAAGGGTGCCAGTGTACACTTAGAACAAACGCAATAAGTGCCAGGGGCCCAAGATTGTTCAACTACCTCCCAGCAAACATAAGGGGGATTACCAATAGACCCATGGGTGTCTTCAAGAGAGAGCTGGACAGGCACCTAAAGTCTGTACCTCACCAGCCAGGCTGTGGTTCGTACGTCGGTTTGCGTGAGGCCAGCAGTAACAGCATGGCTGATAAGGCCCTGATCCATCGTGAGGCCTGGTAATGGACTGGGCCGCGGGGGCGTTGATCCCCGGAACACCCTCAAGCTATACTCCAGGTATATTGGTTATTACATGGGAAATAATTTCCTTACTAAAAGTGGCTAATTAAATTTTACACAGCTCAGAGTGAGTGACAAGCTGTGTTTTAATAGAGCCCACGAATGGTAGAAGATCGAAGCCGATCAAAAAAAAACATTCTCTTGTTATTGATCTGATTACAGCAATTCCATCTTTTTAACTATTTCAGTAAATTTCCAAATTTGCATCTATTCAGACTAAACATATGGGGTATCATCCTTCTTATAGATGCATCGTCAATAATATTTTGAAGCCAATTAGAAGACTTCTCTATCAATTAAATAAAAAATTAATGTCATTTTTATATAATAAGACTGGCAAATTGAGATTTACGCCAGCGAGCGAGAGTGTGAGCCTTGTGTTGGTGAGCCTTGTGTTGGTGAGCCTTGTGTTGGTGAGCCTTGTGTTGGTGAGCCTTGTGTTGGAGAGCCTTGTGTTGGAGAGCCTTGTGTTGGTGAAGTACTGAAACAATCCTGCTGCTTAATTTCTTTTCAATATTATTTAATTAATATTAGTAGTGCTTCTTTACGTACTCTATGAGAAACACACTTCATTTCATGCATAAAATATAAAGACTCATTCTCCAGGTATGGTACGGATTCTAAGGTCTCCAAGTTTATTTACTATTTTACAGCATCAACAAATTTGCCTGAATACAAACGGAAGTAGCCCCAAAATACATCAGCTCTTAAATATGGTAGCCGATCAGACTAGAGGTAAACTGATAATTATTTAACATTGTCTAACGGGAATAAAACAAATCACACTTAAAATGGGAAAGTCTGCATCTACATATCTGAATTTAACTCTTTCACTGTCGTCGCATTTTTGGCAAGTTTTTTGAACGTTTGAAGGAACACTTCTGAGTACATGAACATGCCCATTATTCCAAGAACTTGGTCTTCATTTCCATACACTAGTGTTGAAAATTTAAAGCTGATTGGAAGAGGCGCTCTTGAGTTCTGAGCGAAATATAATAAAAAAAAGTTGGAAGAAAGAAAATCAGGCAACCTCTTAAAAGTGCCATCTAGAGCACCTTTAACCCGGAAATATACAAATTGCTAAATGTGATTAACTTTTAAGTTTTAAAAAACAAAGTTGAATTCATATGCACTCAACTGGAAATAACTTCACAACCCTAATGTGTATAATGCAGTGGCTCCTCGCCTTGCTACCCGTGTCCATACTGAGTACCGGTGTATTGTGACAAGGTGAAGGCTGAACAACATAGTCTGCATATCTAAACAGAGTGTCATGGATTGGTATTACGAAAACGGGTAATCTCGTGGCCTGCATACCTGGTTGTAGCACGATAACCAAGGTAGAAACGAGGAACGAACATAGTAACGAACGAGGAACGAACAGAGTAAATACTTATATTTCCTTCACCAAATACCAAGCAATGTATGTACAATATATACAGGTATGTACATTAAGATAATGCAAGCAAGAGACACGGTGAGAACCGTCTTCAACTAGGCTTGGAGGAAAGTCTGCCAATGCTGATTCACAAGTGTTCCCATATCACTTCACAACTTTGGCGGGCTTCCTTGTCATTGGCTGGTTGAACCAAGGTGCTAACATAATGAAGGGGCCCCTACTACTAATACCCTTAGCACCTGATTCGCTGGTCGGGAAAGTATGCCTATATGGGTGTGTGACATACGCCGAATAAAATGTAATATACTCTTAGCATACCACAATTGAAATGCAAGATATAACAATGTCAACATGTACAGAAGCCTGGCTACATATGAGCACTCAACCCATAAGAGAACCTCGATCCCTGGTATCTCGCAAGCCAAATAATCCTGCTAACTGCTTTGTTGGGATCATATTCCATTCCTGGAAGAGTGGCATACAAGCGTAGGACTATACCTGCATAACTATTTTGGCTGACACTATTCGATTCAGTATTGAGCAGCAGGGTGGTACTGCCAGTCACTGGAAAGTATCCAAGCACAGCAAGTATTGGGAACTGAGTCAACTGAACCGATTTGTCGTGGTAGTATTACAAGCAGCATTTCCAAATATCTAAAGTTCATATGGTTTTTGGTAGTGTCAGTGTTAAAGAGAGTTGTCGAGACAATAAAAATCACAGTTATAAGAGAACGTGTGAAAACAAAGCAACAAAACGGGTAGACGCCTTAAACAAACATGGATGCGCATACATAAAACGCAACGTAAACCTCAGAGTGAGACTCCAGAATTTGTGTGTCTCATGACTTTACTCTTGTGAGATTTGACGTCTCTGCCTTTTCCACCAGAGTCCCTGTCCCAGAATTTATTAATATATCTCGAGGAAGATCTAGGAAATTTCCCTACCCCATGAATATTATCAGTGAACTAATTAGCTTGTGTGTTTTGGAATGTAAGTTTGTGCTTGAAGATAAATATTATACTAAGTATTAAGTAGTCTATACGTGGAATTTTATTAGACGAGATTGCTTAAATATATTCTTCTAAGCCAAATGGTGTAGAATAGATGATGTTCTCAGCATGTGACCAAAACTTCAATAGTTCTTGTTCTTCTTTATTTTCTCTATTCTCCATGGGGTAGTGGAAAAGAAAAGAATCTTTCCTCCGTAAGATATGCGTGTCGTATGAGTCGACTAAAATGTCGGGATCAAGAGCCTAGTAACCCCTTTTGTAAAAAATACTGAAAAAGTGAAGAAGAAAAACTTTATAAAACTGGGATGCTTGAATGTGCGGATAATAAGCAAGAGATGATTGCTAATGTTATGAATGAAAAGAAGTTAGATGTCCTGGCTTTAAGCGAAACAAAGCTGAAGAAGGTAGGTGAGTTTCAGTGGGGAGAAATAAATGGGATTAAGTCCGGAGTATCTGAGAGAGTTAGAGCTAAGGAAGGTGTAGCAATAATGTTGAAGGATCAGTTATGGAAGGAGAATAGGGAATATAAATGTGTAAATTCAAGGATTATGTAGATTAAAATAAGGGTCGGATGTGAAAAGTGGGTCATAATAAGTGTATATGCACCTGGAGAAGAGAGGATTGTAGAGAAGAGAGAGAGAGAGATTTGGGGAAATGTTAAGCGAGTGTGTAGGAACTTTTGAACTAAGTGAGAGAGTAATTGTGGAAGGGGACCTAAATGCTAAAGTAGGAGAAGTATTTAAAGAGGGTGTGGAAGGTAAGTTTAGGGTGCCATGTGTAAACGATAATGATGGACCTTTGATTGAACTTTGTATAGAAAGGGATTTGGTTATAGGCAATACATATTTTAAGAAAAAAAGGATAAATAATTATACAAGATATGATGTAGGGCGTAATGACAGTAGTTTGTTGGACTACGTATTGGTAGACAAAAGACTGTTGGGTAGACTTCAGGATGTACATGTTTATAGAGGGGCCACAGATATATCAGATCAGTTTTTAGTTGTAGCTACAGTGAGAGTAAAAGATAGATGGGATACAAGGAAAAGGGAAGCAGCAGGCAAGAGAGAGGTGAAGGTTTATAAACTAAAAGAGGAGGCATTTAGGGTAAGATATAAACAACTATTGGAGGATAGATGGGCTAGTGAAAGTATAGGCAATGGGGTTGAAGATTTATCAGGTATGTTTAAGAATGTATTGTTAGAGTGTTCAGCAGAGTTTGTGGTTACAGGAAAGTGGGTGCGGGAGGGAAAAAGAGCGATTGGTGGAATGATGATGTAAAGAGAGTAGTAAGAAAGAAAAAGTTAGAATATAAGAGGTTTTCACAAAGTAGAAGTGATGCAAGGAGGGAGGAGTATATGGAGGGGAAAAGAAAAATTAAGAGAGTGGTGAAGCAATGTAAAAAGAGAGCAAATGAGAGAGTGGGTGAGATTTTATCAACAAATTTTGTTGAAATTAAGGAAAAGTTTTTGATTGAGATTAATAAGTTGTGGAAGCCTAGGGAACAAATGGATTTGATTGTTAAAAATAGGAGAGGAGAGTTATTAAATGGAGAGTTAGAGGTATCGGGAAGATGGAGGGAATATTTTGAGGAATTGTTAAATGTTGATGAAGACAGGGAAGCTGTGATTTCGTGTATAGGGCAAGGAGGAATAACATCTTGTAGGAGTGTGGAAGAACCAGTTGTGAGTGTGGGGGAAGTTCGTGAGGCAGTGAGTAGAATGAAAGGGGGTAAGGCAGCTGGGATTGATGGGATAAAGATAGAAATGTTAAAGGCAGGTGGGGATATAGTTTTAGAGTGGTTAGTGTTTTTATTTAATAAATGTATGGAAGAGGGTAAGGTACCTAGGGATTGGCAGAGAGCGTGCATAGTTCCTTCGTATAAAGGCAAAGGGGACAAAAGAGAATGTAAAAAAATATAGGGGGAATAAGTCTGTTGCGTATACCTCGTAAAGTAGAGTTATTATTGAAATATTAAGAGTAAGACGGAGAGTAGGATAGCAGATGAACATAGTGGCTTTAGGAAGGGTAGAGAGTGTGTAGATCAAGGGTTTACAGTCAAACATATAGGTGAACAGCATTTAGATAAGGGTAAAGAGGTTTTTGTGGCATTTATGGATTTGGAAAAGGCGTATGACAGGGTAGACAGGGGGGCAATGTGGCAGATGTTGCAAATGTATGGAATGGAAGGTAGGTTACTGAAAGCAGTGAAAACTTTTTACGAGGATAGTGAGGCTCAGGTTAGAGTATGTAGGAGAGAGGGAGATTATTTCCCAGTAAAAGTAGGACATAAACAAGGATGTGTGATGTCACCATGGCTGTTCAATATATTTATAGATGGGGTTGTAAGAGAAGTGAATGCTCGGGTGTTAGCAAGAGGTGTGGGGCTAAAAAGATAAAGAATCTAACACAAAGTGAAAGTTGTCAGAGTTGCTCTTTGCTGATGACACTGTGCTTTTCGGAGATACTGAAGAGAAGTTGCAGAGGATGGTGGATGAGTTTGGTAGGGTATGTAAAAGAAGAAAATTGAAAGTGAATATAGGAAAGAGTAAGGTGATGAGGATAAAAAAAATTAGGTAACGAAAGATTGGATATCAGGTTGGAGGGAGAGAGTATGGAGGAGGTGAATGTATTCAGTTATTTAGGAGTGGACGTGTCAGCAGATGGGTCTATGAAGGATGAGGTGAATCATAGAATTGACGAGTGGGAAATGGTGAGTGGTGCACTGAGGAGTCTGTGGAGACAAAGAACTTTGTCTATGGAAGCAAAGAGGGGAATGAATGAGAGTATAGTTATACCAACAGTCTTATATGGGTGTGAAGCATGGGTGATGAATGTCGCAACAAGGAGAAGGCTGGATGCAGAGAATTTGTAGTAGGGAAATTAGGAGGAGGTGTGGGATTACGAAAACTATTATCCAGAGGGCTGCGGAGGGGTTATTGAGGTGGTTCGGATATGTAGAGAGGATGAAACAAAATAGAAAGACTTCAAGAGTGTATGAATCTGTATTGGAGGGAAGGCAGGGTAGAGATCGGCCTAGGAAAGGTTGTAGGGTGGGGGTAAAGGAGGTTTTGTGTGTGAGGAGCTTGGACTTACAGCAAGCATGCGTGAGAGTGTTAGATAGGAGCGAATGGAGACAAATGGTTTTTAGGACTTGACATGCTGTTGGAGTGTGAGCAGGGTAATATTTATGAAGGGATTCAGGGAAACTGGCAGGCCGGACATGAGTGATGGAGATAGGAAGTACAGTGCCTGCACTCTGAAGGAGGGGTGTTACAGTTGCAGTTTTATAACTGTAGTGTAAGCATGTCTATGGCAAGACAGTGATGGAGTGAATGATGGTGAAAGCTTTTCTTTATCGTGCCACTCTACCTTAGCGGGAAACGGCCGATGTGTTTATACATATATATATGTCGTGCCGATTAGGTAAAACTTGCGATTTTGGCTTAAATAGCAACGCTCACCTTGCCATATAAGACAAGTGAAAATTTGTGTATGCAATAATTTCGCCAAAATCATTCTGAACATAACGAAAAAAATATATTTCATTGTGTTTGTTTATTATTAAATTAATGTTAACGTATCTAAAATATATTTAGTTGGGTTAGGCTAAATTAAATTGCGCTTGTTGTAATAAGGTTAGGTAGGTTTTCAAAGTTTCTCTTGGTACAAAATTATAAATTCTTACATTAACATAAATGAAAAAATATATCTTTAAACGTATAAGAAAATTTTAGAAAGGACTTAATTTTAGATGAGTTCTTGCTAATTGACCAGTTTACCTAATCGGCACGACATATATATATATATATATATACGTATATATATATATATATATATATATAATATATATATATATATATATATATATATATATATATATATATATATATATATATATATATATATATATATATATTATATATTGTGCCGATTAGGTAAAACTTGCGATTTTGGCTTAAATAGCAACGCTCACCTTGCCATATAAGACAAGTGAAAATTTGTGTATGCAATAATTTCGAAAATCATTCTGAACATAACGAAAAAATATATTTCAATGTGTTTGTTTATTATTAAATTAATGTTAACATATCTAAAATATATTTAGTTGGGTTAGGCTAAATTAAATTGCGCTTGTTGTAATAAGGTTAGGTAGGTTTTCAAAGTTTCTCTTGGTACAAAACTATAAATTCTTACATTAACATAAATCAAAAATATATATCTTTAAACGTATAAGATAATTTTTAGAAAGGACTTAATTTTAGATGAGTTCTTGCTAATTGACCAGTTTTACCTAATCGGCAGACATATATATATATATATATATATATATATATATATATATATATATATATATATATATATATATATATATATATATATATATATATTCGTGCCGATTAGTAAACTTCGATTTGGCTTAAATAGCAACGTCACCTTGCCATATAAGACAAGTGAAAATTATATGCAATAATTTCGCAAAATCATTCTGAACATAATGAAAAAATATATTTCATTGTGTTTGTTTATTATTAATTATTGTTAACGTATCTAAAATATATTTAGTTGGTTAGGCTAAATTAAATGCGCTTGTTGATTAATTAGTAGGTTTCAAAGTTTCTCTTGGTACAAAATTATAAATTCTTATATTAACATAAATGAAAATATATCTTTAAACGTATGAGAAAATTTTAGAAAGGACTTAATTTTAGATGAGTTCTTGCATTGACCAGTTTACCTAATCGGCAGACATATATATTATATATATATATATATATATATGTCGTGCCGATTAGGAAAACTGGTCAATTAGCAAGAACTCATCTAAAATTAAGTCCTTTCTTAAATTTTCTATACGTTTAAAGATATATTTTTCATTTATGTTAATGTAGAATTTATAATTTTACCAAAAGAAACTTTGAAAACCTACCTAACCTATTACAACAAGCGCAATTTAATTTAGCATAACCCAACTAAATATATTTTAGATACGTTAACAATAATTTAATAATAAACAAACACAATGAAATATATTTTTCGTTATGTTCAGAATGATTTTGGCAATTATTGCATACACAAATTTTCACTGTCTTATATGGCAAGGTAGCGTTGCTATTTAAGCCAAAATCAAGTTTTACCTAATCGGCACGACATATATATATATATATATATATATATATATATATATATATATATATATATATATATATATATATATTATATATATATTATATATTATATATATTATATATATATATATATTATATATATATATATATATTATATATATATATATATATTATATATATATTATATATTATATATATTATATATATATATATTATATATTATATATATATATATTATATATATATATATATATATATATATATATATATATATATATATATATATATATATATATATATATATATATATATATATATATATATATATATGTCGTGCCGATTAGGTAAAACTGTCAATTACAAGAACTCATTTAAATAAGTCCTTTCTAAATTTTCTATACGTTTAAAGATATATATTTTCATTTATGTTAATGTAAAATTTAATTTTTTACCAAGAGAAACTTTAAATACCTAACCTCATTATAATAAGCGCAATTTAATTTGCTAACCAACAAATATATTTTAGATACGTTAACAATAATTTAATAAAAACAAACACAATAAAATATATTTTTTCGTAGGTTCAGAATGATTTTGCAAATTATTGCATACCAAATTTTCGCTTGTATATGGCAAGAAGACGTTGTATTTAAGCAAAATCGAGTTTGTGTGAAAAGTAAAACTTGCTATTTTGGCTTAATTAGCAATGCACTTCTTGCCGAATAGGACAAGCGAAAATTTTGTGTATGCAATAATTTCGCAAAAAATCATTCTGAACCTTACGAAAAAAATGTATTTCATTGTGTTTTGTTTATTATTAATTTATTGTAAACTTATATAAAGTATATTTAGTTGGATTAAGCTAAATTAAATTGTGCTTGTTATAATAAGGTTAGGTAAGTTTTCTAGGGTTCTTTTGGAACAAAATTATTAATTTTTACATTTACATGAATGAAAAAAAAATATATAGCTTTAAACGTATATAAGAAAATTTTAGAAATGATTTAATTTTAAACGAGTTCTTACTAATTGGCCAATTTTACCTATTCGGCACGATTATATATATATATATATATATATATATATATATATATATATATATATATATATATATATATATATATATATATATATATATACTCAAACCTGCAAACTCTGTATCAGAGTACGCAGTACTTGCTTCATGGTAAAGAACTGCATACTCTGATACAGAGTTTGCAGGTTCAAGTCCTGCTGTGGACGAGTTAATAAGATAAATTCTTCCGAACAACCTCAGTGACTCAGCAGGAATACAAGACCCTAGCTACGCCAGTGCCATCACTGACTGAGACTCTCGTTACTCCAGCACCAAAACCTAGTGAAGCACTGGCCTACAAACAGTCAAGTTGGGATGGTCCCATTGCTGAAAAGGTGCTTGCCAACATGTTTAGGGCTGTAACATCAGACAGGGAGACTGCCCGTTTCCAAGCTGTGAGCGCACGTCACTCTGGGAACTTCTTACAAACAGTTCCCATTTCGGCAATGGGAACACACCTCCACCCTAAGAGTCTCTGTACTGCAGTGGCTCTCGGCCTTGGTACCCCAATTCACACGGAATATACGTGTATTTGCGGCGATGCGCAAGCCGACCAATTTGGTCGACATGGTCTTAACTGTTCCAAAACCAAGGGCTGCCACACAAGACACAATGAAGTCAACGACATCAGAAAGAGAAGCCTTGCTAGAGCTGGATGTCCAGCCAAGAAATAGCCCCAATCACTAGCAGCTAACATTACTCACAACCCAGCAAACCACTCCGATGGGATCACCATCTATGCTTGGAAGAATGGCAAGCTTTTAGCATGAGACTATACCTGCGTGTAGACGCTGGCTGACACGTACATCCATCACAGTGTCGGACGACAGGAAGGAGAACAAGATCAGCAAACACATAGACTTAAGCCAACAGTATCAATTTGTCCCAGTGGGATCAGAGATCTTGGAATCATGGGGAAAAAACGCCACACATTTCCTTAAAGAGCTGGGTTCCAGAATCATCGACATCACCAGGGACCCATGGGCGGCCACTTTCATGTTCCAGCGCCAAAGCGTGGCCATCCAGAGGGAAAATGCTTACTGCATACTTGTCTAGCGTCTGGCTTTAGAGGAGCTGGAGAAGATTCATTATCTTTAATATATTGAACCAATGCATTCATGTTTGTGTTTTTTGTCAATGTATTCTGTCTATAAATAAAGTTCACATAGAATATAGAATATAGGATGTGGTAGAAGAAGGTTAGGTTAGGTAAGGTTCGTCAGGAAACAGGACAAGTGTTTCCTGAAGCAGGTCTTAGTCAGATGATGACCCTCTGTTAGAGCTTTTGGTCATCTGACCGAGGCCTTCCGCTGGGTTACCGGTCCACCCCTTTAAAAATTATGGTTATACACACACAACCCGCACATATTAAAAGAGAGGAGCTTACGACGACGTGTCGGTCACGGTATTGTGCTATTGTGCTTTTTTTTGTTATTTATGGTTATAATTATAACCATTTTTTATTGGTAGAAGAAAATATTCAAACAGCTCCGGGAAGAACCTTGACTTTTCCTTGAAGTATATTTATTCTCTTCTCTGACGATGACGGTCCCCGATCCAGTTTAAGAATATATATATATATATATATATATATATATATATATATATATATATATATATATATATATATATTTTTTTTTTTTTTCAACAAGTCGGCCGTCTCCCACCGAGGCAGGGTGACCCAAAAAGAAAGAAAATCCCCAAAAAGAAAAAACTTTCATCATCATTCAACACTTTCACCACACTCATACATAATCACTGTCTTTGCAGAGGAGCTCAGATACTACAGCTGAGAAAAGTCCCTCCCAGCTGTCACTATCTCAGACCCCTCCTTTAAAGTGCAGGCATTGTACTTCCCATTTCCAGGACTCAAGTCCAACTAAATCAATTAACTGGTTTCCCTGAATCCCTTCACACAATGTTACCCTGCTCACACTCCAACAGATCGTCATGTCCCAAAAACCATTCGTCTCCATTCACTCCTATCTAACACGCTCACATGCTTGCTGGAAGTCCAAGCCCCTCGCCCACAAAACCTCCTTTACCCCTTCCCTCCAACCTTTTCTAGGACGACCCCTACCCCGCCTTCCTTCCCCACATATTAGACTTCGACGACGGTCGGTCCGATGTCTATTTCTACTTTGTTATTATGTTATAATTATGACCATTTATCACCTAAGAAATCTTCAAACCTCCTGGACAAATACTTTTGAAGTAATTTACCTTCTCTACGATATTCCACATTTCAAGAATTATATTGCATAATATTTATACACAATTGCCATATAGATAGAATTCATCTAGCTTCTCAATCGCAGACAGGCGATCTTAACTATGCAAGACAAGCCACGGTGGTGTGGAAATCTTTAGCTTAAGTACTTTCACACTTCTCAGTGCGTCATCAGGAGCTGTGCAATGTTGCAAAGGCAACAACAGGAGAAGTAGGGTAAGTTTTCAGGAAGTGGTAGTGTGGAGGCACCAGCCAGTCTCAGACTGTCTTGGAAAGGCAAGCAGGATGCCAACCACACACCGCCCCCCACCACACCCCGTATGGGGTCGGGTGGTTTAGGCCTTACAGTTTGCAGATATCATGAGGAAAATACTAGAAGATAGTTAACAACCAGCCCCAAGCTTCCAACCGCCGGGAACAGGTCATGTGACGGAGAAAGTTACAATAGTGGATCATTACATACCTTCATTTACAACCTTCTAACTAATAAAATAGAGAGAAAAAAATCCCTTATTTGTCAACCGGTGTCACAGAACCTTCCAGAACATTCAGGAAATACTCGCAGTGTCAGTTAATATGACTGTGTGAATTTTTCACATTGAAGCTTCCTTTCTCATAATAACTAGGCTATTCTTAATTTTAATGTCATTCTTATCATTATTATCCGCTCCCAGCATACATAAGGGGGATTACCAATAGACCCCTGGCTGTCTTCAAGCAGGCACTGGACAAGCACTTAAAGTCAGTACCTGACCAGCCGGGCTGTGGTTCGTACGTCGGTTTGCGTGCGGCCAACAGTAACAGCCTGGTTGATCAGGCCCTGATCCACCATGAGGCCTTGTCACAGACCGGGCCGCGGGGGCGTTGACCCCCGGAACCCTCTCCAGGTATACTCCAGGTAATATCATTATCATCATCATACCTACGCTGTTCTTAATTTGAATGCCATTCCCATCATTATTACCAGCTATCATACGCTATCATTATTATTATCATTATTATAATATTACCAACAATCTGATTTATTAAACCACTAAACTAGTTGCAATCACCATGTTGCAACCACCTATATGTACCTTGTGTACCTTGTACCATTGTACCTAGACGGGTTAGGACCTCAATAGTTATACCGACGGCAGACCTAGTTATTGTGAGTAAGAAAGACTGAATAGGAAATATTCACAGTCATATTAACTGACACTGCGAGTATTTCCTGAATGTTCTGGAAGGTTCTGCGACACCGGCGGACAAATGACGGATTTCCCCCCCTCTATTTCATTAGTTAGAAGGTTGTAAATGAAGGTATGTAATGATCCACTATTGTAACTTTTTACGTCACATGACCTGTTCCCGGCAGTTAGAAGCTTGGGGCTATTTGCAAACTGAGGTCTACCCCACCCTACCCCATTTGGGGTTAGGTGTGGGGGGAAGGGGCCGGTATGTGGTTGGCATCCCGCTTGCCTTTCCAAGACAGTCTGAGACTGGCTGGTGCCTCCACACTACCACTCTCTGAAAACTTACCCTACTTCTCCTGTTGTTGCCTTTGCAACAACAGGAGAAGTGTGTGTGTATGTGTGTATATATATTTTTTTTATTAACACATAGGCCGTTTCCCACCAAGGCAGGGTGGCCACCAAGGCAGGGTGGCCACCGAGGCAGGGTGGCCACCAAGGCAGGGTGGCCCGACAAAGAAAAATGTTCATCACTCACTCCATCACTGTCTTGCCAATGGCGTGCTTACACTACAGCAACAAAACTGCAACATTAACACCCCTCCTTCAGAGTGCCGGCACTGTACTTCCCATCTCCAGGAATCAAGTCCGGCCTGCCAGTTTCCCTGAAACCCTTCATAAATGTTGCCTTGCTCACACTCCAACAGCACGTCCAAGTCCTAAAAAACATGTGTCTCCATTCGCTCCTATGTAACACGCTCACGCACGCTTGCTGGAAGTCCAAGCCCCTCGCACACAAAACCTCCTTTACCCCCTCCCTCCAACCTTTCCTAGGCCGACCTCTACCCCACCTTCCCTCCACTACAGATTTATACACTCTCGAAGTCATTCTATTTCGTTCCATCCTCTCTATATGTCCAAACCATCTCAATAACCCCTCCTCAGCCCTCTGGATAATAGTTTTGGTAATCCTACACCTCCTCCTCCTAATCTCCAAACTACGGATTCTCTGCATTATATTCACACCACACATTGCCCTCAGACATGACATCTCCACTGCCTCCAACCTTCTCCTTGTTGCAACATTCACAACCCTTCTCACACCCATACAAGAGTGTTGGTATAACTATACTCTCATACATTCCCCTCTCTGCTTTCATGGATAAAGTTCTCTGTTTCCACAAGCTCCTCAGATCACCACTCACCTTTTTCCCCTCGTTAATTCTATGACTCACCTCATCCTTCATATACCCATCTGCTGACATATCCACTAACAAATATATGAACACATTCACCTCATCCATACTCTCTCCCTCCAATCTGATATCCAATCTTCTGTTATCTAGTTTTTTTTGTTATCCTCATCACCTTACTCTTTCCTATATTCACTTTTAATTTTCTTCTTTTACATACCCTACCAAACTCACCACCAACCTCTCCAACTTCTCTTCAGAATCTCTCAAAATCACAGTGTCATCAGCAAAGAGCAACTGTGACAACTCCCACTTTGTGTTAGATTCTTTATCTTTTAACCCCACACCTCTTGCCAAGACCCGAGCATTCACTTCTCTTACAACTCCATCTATAAATATATTGAACAACCATGGTGACATCACACATCCCTGTCTAAGGCCTACTTTTACTGGTAACGACTTGAAAAAGCTCCTGGAGAGCGAAACGTTGCCACAATAAAATGGCACATTAGTTGCATTTGTGTCCTTTTACTTAATATATTGTCGGTAATTCTACCAATATTAATACACAAAAAATCTCCCTATCGCCTAAATACTCTAACTGAGCCTCACTATCCTCGTAAAAGCGTTTCACCGCTTTCAATAACCTACCTCCTGTTCCATACATTTGCAACATCTTCCACATTGCCCTCCTATCCACCCTATCATATGCCTTTTCCAAATCCATATATTATATATATATATATATATATATATATATATATATATATATATATATATATATATATATATATATATATATATATATTATTATATATATATATATATATATATATATATATATATATATATATATATATATATATATATATATATATATAAACACACACACAGTATCCTATTCATGGCTCTTTACTGCAAATATTCAACAGTATTTTAAATGAAACATAAAATGAACTAAGAATATCATTTTGATATAGATATAAGTGAAAGGAAGCTACATTAAAGTAATAATGTTACAAACACAAAATAAAAAGTGCAATGAGGGCGCGGGCGTTACTTTTTTACTAGTTAAAAGTGGCAGATCAAGTTACTGAACCACCAAGGGTACCACTTACCTTCATCAGTGTGTGTGGTGCGTGTGCTACCACTGTCACAACCCACCAAACATCCACCAACACCACCGACACAACCCACTAAATACCGTCAAAATCGATGCAATCCACTTGGTAATGGTCGGGGAGCGGGTCGCGGAGGCGTTGACCCCCGGAACACCCTCCAGGTATACTCCAGGTAACACCTGCCACCAACGATACAATCCACCAAACACTTGTCACCACAGTCACAACCCGCTAAAAAACAACCATAACTGCAAAATCCGCCAGACACCTTCCATTCTGATCTAACTCGTTGATCATCCACTCACCGGAGTCACCAAGGACCTGCCAAACACAAACCACAACCGCCAAATCCGCCAAATATCCGCCATCACCACCACCATAACCTCTGTCACAACCCGATAGCGAGATTATCCATGTAGGGTACGTTGTTGACATAGTCCACTGTATCAGGTGATCCGTGACACCTGCTATGAAGTGTACACTGGTGACACTGTCCATGTATGGTACACTTGTGTCACAATCCGTGGAGGGTACACTAGTAACATTCTCCATACTGGGTACACTGGTAGCACTCTCCACGTATGATACAATGGATGATACAGTGTCGCACTCTATGTGGAGGCACTCCATCTATGATACAGTGGAGGCACTCCATGTATGATACAGTGGAGGCACTTCATGGATGATACAGTGGCGCACTCCATGTATGATACAGTGGAGGCACTCCATGTATAATACAGTGGAGACACTCCATGTATAATACAGTGGAGGCACTCCATGTATAATACAGTGGAGACACTCCATGCATGATACAGTGGAGACACTCCATGTATGATACAGTGGAGACACTCCATGTATGATACAGTGGCGCACTCCATGTATGAGAGTGGAGGCACTCCATGTATGATACAGTGGAGACACTTCATGGATGATACAGTGGCGCACTCCATGTATGATACAGTGGAGGCACTCCATGTATAATACAGTGGAGGCACTCCATGTATAATACAGTGGAGACACTCCATGCATGATACAGTGGAGACACTCCATGTATGATACAGTGGAGACACTCCATGTATGATACAGTGGCGCACTCCATGTATGAGAGTGGAGGCACTCCATGTATGATATAGTGGAGGCACTCCATGTATGATACAGTGGAGGCACTTCATGGATGATACAGTGGCGCACTCCATGTATGATAGTGGAGGCACTCCATGTACGATATAGTGGAGGCACTCCATGTATGATACAGTGGAGGCACTTCATGGATGATACAGTGGCGCACTCCATATATGATACAGTGGAGGCACTCCATGTATGATACAGTGGAGGCACTTCATGGATGATACAGTGGCGCACTCTATGTATGATACAGTGGAGGCACTCCATGTATAATACATTGAAAGCACTCCATGTATGATACAGTGGAGGCACTCCATGTATGAAACAGTGGAGGCATTCTATATGTAGATACAGTGGAGGCACTCCATGTATGATACAGTGGAGGCATTCTATATGTATGATACAGTGGATTCCCTCCATGTATGAAACAGTGGAGTCACTCTCCGTGTATGATACAGTGGGGGCACTCCATGTATGAAACAGTGGTTGCACACTCCATGCATGAAACTGTGGAGGCTCTCCATGTATGATACAGTGGAGGCACGCCATGTATAATACAGTGGAGGCACTCATGTAGTATACAGTGGAAGTACTCTCCATGTAATATACAGTGGAAGTACTCTCCATGTAGTATACAGTGGAAGTACTCTCCATGTAGTATACAGTTGAAGTACTCTCCATGTAGTATACAGTGGAAGTACTCTCCATGGTATACATTTGAAGTAGTCTCCATGTAGTATACAGTGTAAGTACTCTCCCTGTAGTATACAGTGGAAGTACTCTCCATGTAGTATACATTAGAAGTAGTCTCCATGTAGTATACAGTGGAAGTACTCTCCCTGTAGTATACAGTGATAGTACTCTCCATGTAGTATACATTGGAAGTAGTCTCCATGTAGTATACATTGGAAGTAGTCTCCATGTAGTATACATTGGAAGTAGTCTCCATGTAGTATACAGTGGAAGTACTCTCCATGTAGGATACAGTGGAAGTACTCTCCATGTAGTATACATTGGAAGTAGTCTCCATGTAGTATACATTGGAAGTAGTCTCCATGTAGTATACATTGGAAGTAGTCTCCATGTAGGATACAGTGGAAGTACTCTCCATGTAGTATACAGTGGAAGTACTCTCCATGTAGTATACATTGGAAGTAGTCTCCATGTAGTATACATTGGAAGTAGTCTTCATGTAGTATACATTGGAAGTAGTCTCCATGTAGGATACAGTGGAAGTACTCTCCATGTAGTATACAGTGGAAGTACTCTCCATGTAGTATACATTGGAAGTAGTCTCCATGTAGGATACAGTGGAAGTATCTCCATGTAGTATACAGTGGAAGTACTCTCCATGTAGGATACAGTGAAAGTACTCTCCATTTTATTTACACTGATGACACTGTGTTCATCCACTTTGGTTTGGTAAAATGAATGTGGCGTTGACTTGTAGAAGGCGGTGAAGTAGCGGTAGTGAGAAACTCCAGTGAGAAAGCAAGTCACTGACTGCCTTCATTATTTTGAGTAAATCGAAGAAGATGTATACACAAAGACAGTAAGGTTACTATGGTAAACGAAATCCGGAAGTATAAAATTATTATTATAGGTTAGAGTAGAAAACAAGGTAACGCTAGGAGAGTGGTACATCACTACCACTACTACGTAAGATCTACGTTACGTTCAAAAGAAGTGTTTTTGACTTCGCTCTTGATAAATCAAGATTCAATAATCTTTAGCAGGTTCAGAACCACGATAACTGAATAGTTCAGAGCTGCCCTCGAACGGTGAAAGAATGTAATTTAGGAACTGATCTGATTCTACAGTCCATCTATCAATTTCTTGTCCCTAAAATATTAATAAATAATGTAGACAGTATTTATAACATGGTTATTAAGAATTCAGTGAATGAAGAGCAGTATAAACTGAATAAACTGAACTGCTATGGACCTAAATTATTATAAACTTAATAACGATCTCTGCAATTAGAAGAAAATAAAGAGTGGTCCTCACTGAGAGGAAAGTGAGTAAAAGGTATAGATGAGTAGATTTAATATGAGAAGGTCACATGTATCGACGATTTTAATAAAGAGTGAAACTTCAATATTAATAACACTAACTTTGATAATAGTCTTCAACAGTTGTTTACTGATGGGTCATTACATCTTCAAACTGGAGTTGCGTCATCAATGATTATTAAATTAAAAGACGAAAGTCAGTTAAGATTGCATATAATTAACCTACTTTGAATTATTATAATTAATCTAGTAAATTAGATTGTAAGAAGTATTACTCTATTCAGTCTAATCTTCAGTAATATCACTAATTATTTTGTAGAAGACTTAATAAAAATATGTATTTTAGATAATGGTTAAATTTGTTTGGATATCATTTCCTGTTACCATCGCAGATAACACAGACTTTAAATTAGAAGAAACATTGTATTGCAAAGAATATGCAAATGAAAGGTCGGTTGAAGAAACAGTGCATGTTTTTACTGTTAGATGAAATATACTTAAATTATGAAAGGTGGGAATAAATGACTGAATACAATGGTGGTCATGATTCTTTTCGCTCACCTTCATATTTGGTAGGTTCTGCGGCAACTATATTAACAGCAATGTAAAGTGTGAGGGCAAAAAAGAAAGGATGAAAAAACACTCTTGTACTATACCTAAGTATGTAATAAAGTACCGAAATCAGAATTAGTTCCATAACAATTTATGAACAATTTAATCATCTTGTAACACAGCATTAGGTGCTTATTAAATCATGGTATTTTATAAATGTGGTGACACCTGAGTGTTAAAACATATGAAACAGACAATGTTGTGACAGTTTGTGTAGTCTTCATAGTGAAGTATTATCATAGAATGTACAATAAACCCGCCCCTCGGAGTAATAATATCATTGACAATGTGATGACAGCAACCAACAGAAAATACTTAGTATACGTCTTGCTTGGTTTCTTATAATAAGTGCAAAATATTCTCCTTAATTCAGTAAATACTAAACTTTTCTCACTGTACATTCAGTGTTAATATATTGAAAATACAATTGCCTTTGGATTCCGTTGAAACAGCGTGTACAAACCTACCTCTCCCTTAAACGCTAACATACCTCCGCCCACACGCTCAAAACACTCATGGACTTACTTGTAGTGTGAGTGAGAGTGGGCGTTGGTGGAAATCTTCTCGAGAACGAGTACATCCTGACCGTGTTCCTTGAGTCTGACTGTGTTGGCTTCCACGTCCCTCATAATGCGATTAAAGTCGCCTTTGTCCACACGTAGGAAATGGCAGTTGTCCTCGTGGAGTATAATGGTCGCAGCTCTGAAGAAGAACACACGTTCTTAGGTGGCGAGAAGACAAGATAATGTAAAGCAGGGAGTCTTCCGAGAACAAAAGTGGGCAAGACTCAGGTAGTGTCAGGGTGAAGTTCGTCGAGGATGAGGTGAAGGACACTTGCAAGTGGTAAATGGGATATTGGAAAAGGAAAAAGAACAATTTAGCATTTGTAAAAAAAAAATCCTGCAAATACAAGAAGACATTTTAAGTAAAAAAAACTTCGAGCAGAAAGTGCTAGACTGGTGACGTGAGGGTGAATAATATTGTGACTCAGGGCACAACTAGATTATATTTCTATAAATGTACTTTATTTTTGTCTCGAACTCAAAACATTGCGTCACGAACTCATAAGATCGAGGCTGAACTGTTGCGCCTGAGAAAGGTCAAACAGAAATTATGAATTCTATTGCATAAGCAAAGTCTTGCCACCAAGACTCACTTCAGCTGATCATAACTTCCACCAAATTTTGTTATTTTTTTTAGAATTTAACAAAAGACTCAAGGAAAGCACAGCGAGACTAAATAAAATAGAAATTTGGAAATCTTTAAACGGAGTTACAGTCTCTCAGTGGCACTCTCAATGGTACTCTCCGTTTCACTCTCCATGGTACTCTCTCAGCAGCATTCTTAGCGGCACTCTTTGTGGCACACGGTGGAATTCTTATAGCGGAATTCTCTCAAGCGCCTTCTCTCAGTGGCATTTTCTCAGTGAACTATAAACAGGTAGAAGTGTACGGAAAGTATTGGCTATTACTGTTTCTTAAAGCCGAGCACCAGGTGGGCTGTGGCTAGTTGGATATTTTGGCCATATCCAGAACTTCTGCTAGGATGTAGGTGGACACCACTTTTTTTTTTAACTTAAAATTGGATATGTCAGCAGTGTGCTGTTACTTTATTCTATATGATTATTACACAGTGGGAACAAAGACTAGTTATATTTTCTCTATTACGTTCCATTACCCAGGATCGGGTTCATGTAAAGTGTTGAAATCTGTCAGCTTGAGCTGGAGATTTCAGTGAAGCAATGAAAATATCATCAAACATTCCAGGATGGATTCATCAGCTACAGGAAATTCAAAGGTTTCCTTCCAGCATAACCGGATAGGCAGTCTCTCAGGATAGCCAGGAGTTTACCTGGCCTCTTCTATACGCAGAAGAAATAGAATTTTTGTAAAGATACCTCCATCATCCCAGAGTGAAAGCAGAGGAAATTCTACACAGGAGGCAGAGGGAAAGAACAGGAGTAGACGAATAGAAATATGTATGTCATATGACATATGATATCTAACAACTACACACACACACACACGCACGCACGCACGCACGCACACACACGCACATGCACTCACGCACATGCACGCACACAACACATGCACACACACCTCTCCTCTACAACTCCCAACCACCCACACACACCCTCTCCTCTCTCTCTCCATCTCTCTCTGCGTCTCTCTCTCTCTCTCTCTCTCTCTCTCTCCTCTCTCTCCTCCATCTCTCCCTCTCCTCTCTTCTCACTCTTTCCCTCTCCCTTTTCTCTTCCTCACCCTCTCTCCCCACGTCCCACCATTTCCCTCTCTTTTCTTTCCTCCCTTCTACCCCTTTTTCCTCTAGCCCCCTTCCCACTCTTTCTCCACCCCTCCATCACTCTCCCTGTCCCTCTCCCCATCTCTCACCCCCTTACAACCCTCCATTCCCTCACACACACAACTACAGTACATAACCCATTAAAAAAAATGGTGGCTCGGAGGGGGACTCGAAGGCCCAGGGGTCAGAGGAGAATGGCTTGGTAAGGAAGAATGAATGGAAGAGTGGGAGAACAAACTAGGTGAGTTTTCTGCGAAAATGGAGAAAAGGATGAAGGCAGAGCTTTCTGTGAAAAGAGGATGGAGGAGAAGAAGAAATGGGAGTCACAAGTCGAAGCTGCAGTAGCCAGGATAAGGGCCCTAGAATATGAGGTAAATAGGCTGAAGCGAGTTACAGGGGTATGGACCAGAAGAGACATAGCATCTGAAGGAAGCTGGTACACCCATACTGAACGAGGAGCCCAACGGGAAGGAAGGAGACATAACTTACGATATGGCCCCATCAGCCCACCAAGCAGGGCCGAGGAATGAAGGAGGAGAGCAGCTGGGAGCAGGGGTGGTGGTGGGGGAGGGGGTGAAGGTGGAGAGGGGGATAGGTCACATGCAGAGGCACGACCATGCCACCAAGAGCTACAGGAAAACATAGGGAGAAATTGGCCATGTACAAATGGGAACCAGAGACACAGAGGGAAACGCAATAGGAGGAGGACATGTCTGAAAGAGTAAATTTTTAGAGAATAGGGGGGTACTTGAAGGGAAGAAAATGGCCTGTCAAGCTGATTTTCAAGACAGAAACAGTGCGAAACAGGATCCTGCAAGAGAAACCACGGCTGAAGGAATCGTCAGCATAAAAGAAGGTGTTCATAGGCCGAGACATAATAAAAACAGAACGACAGCAGCTGAGGGAGTGGACACAAAAGCGATAGGAGCTAGGAAGAGAGACAAGGACAGAATCAGCAGAGGACAACCAGAGCAGGGCAGAGCAACAAGAGCAAGCACACACAGAACCATCCCCAGAACCCCACAACCAAACACGCTATCCCAACACAGACCACAATCCACACAGCCCCACCCCACACTATGCTGTAGAATCCCGCAACACACTGCCAGGTCTCCCACCCTCACAGACCCACCAAAACACAGTGTTGGAGAGGAAACTGAAGGTATTGTACACCAACGCTGATGGAATAACGAATAAGTGGGAGGGTGGGACGAAATAGTCAAAGAGGCATCACTGGATATCATAGCCCTCACTGAAACCAAGCTCACAGGGATGATAGCAGATGCTATCTTTCCAATGGGATATCAGATCCTGAGGAAAGACAGAGGGAACAGAGGGATGGAGGAGTGGCACTGCTGATCAAAAACCAATGGGATTTTGATGAGCTGGAGAGAGGAGACAGAGGAGAAGCAAGAGATTACATAATAGGAACGCTTCAGTTTAAGGGTTCCAAGGTGGTAATTGCAGTGATGTATAACCCACCACAGAACAGCAGGAAGCCAAGGAAAGAATATGATGAGAGTAACAGAGCGATGGTTGACACACTGTCCAAAGTTGCCAGAAGGGCTCATGCAAGCAGGGCAAAGCTACTGATCATGGGTGACTTCAATCACAAGGAAATCGATTGGGAGAACTTAGAGCCACATGGGGGCCAAGAAACATGGAGATCTAAGATGATGGAGGCAGTACTGGAAAACCTCATGTAACAACACGTAAGGAATACTACAAGAGAGAGAAGAGAGGATGAACCAGCGAGACCTGACCTAGTATTCACCTTGAGTAGTGCAGAAATTGAGGACATCACATATGGAAGACCCCTAGGGGCCAGAGTTCATGTGGTTCTGAGTTTCGAATACATAGAGTTACAAGTGGAGAGGGAAGCAGGAAGGTCCGGACAAATCAATCCAAACTACAAGAAAGGGAATTACGTAGGCATGACGAACTTCCTGCACAGGGTTCAGTGGGACAGAGAGCTGGCAGGGAAGAAAGCAAACGAGATGATGGAATAAATGACAATATGCAAGGAAGCTGAGGAGAGGTTTGTAACCAAGGGTAACAGGAATAACAAAAAAGCCAGGATGAACCCATGGTTCACCCAAAGGTGCAGGGAGGCCAAAACCAAATGTGCTAGGGTTTCAGGGATGGAAATCCTGCATCACAAACCTACTGGAGTTCTTTGACAGGGTGACGGCAGTAAAACAAGAGAGAGAGGGGTGGGTAAATTGCATTTTCTTGGACTGTAAGAAGGCGTTTGACACAGTTCCACACAAGAGATTAGTGTAAAAGCTGGAGGACCAGGCAGGGATAACATGGAAAGCACTACAATGGATCAGGGAATACCTGTCAGGAAGACAGCGAGTCATGGTACGTGGCGAGGTGTCAGAGTGGGCGCCTGTAACGATCGGGGTGCCACAGGGAATCAGTCCTAGGACCGGTGCTGTTTCTGATATTTTTGAACGACATGACGGAAGGAATAGACGCCGAAGTGTCCCTGTTTGCAGATGATGTGAAGTTGATGAGAAGAATTCAATCGGATGAGGACCAGGCAGAACTACAGAGGGATCTGGACAGGCTCCAGGCCTGGTCAGCAACTGGCTCCTGGAGTTCAACCTCCACCAAGTGCAAAGTCATGAAGATTGGGGCAGGGCAAAGAAGACCACAAACGGAGTACAGTCTAGGGGGCCAGAGCCTACAAACCTCACTCAAGGAAAAGGATTTGGGGTGAGTATAACACCAGGCACATCTCCTGAGGCACACATTAACCAAATAACTGCTGTAGCATACGGGCGCCTGGCTAACCTAAGAACAGCATTCCGACATCTTAATAAGAAGTCATTCAGCTTCAGTTTGGAACCCACACCTAGCCAAGCATGTAGGAAACTAGAGAAAGTGCAAAGGATTTGCAACAAGACTAGTCCCGGAGCTAAGGGGTATGTCCTACGAGGAGAGGTTAAAGGAAATTGACCTGACGACAATGGAAGACAGGAGAGATAGGGAGGATATGATAACATAAAATACTGAGAGGAATCGACAAGGTGGACAGAGACAGGATATTCCAGAGATGGGACACAGCAACAAGGGGTCACAGTTGGAAGTTGAAGACTCAGATAAACCTCAGGGTTGTTAGGAAGTATTTCTTCAATCACAGAGTTGTCAGGAAGTGGAATAGTCTGGGAAGTGATGTAGTGGAGACAGGATCCATACATAGCTTTAAGGAGAGGTATGATAAAGCTCATGGAGTAGGTAGAGTGACCGAGTACCGGCCAGTGAAGAGGCGGGGCCAGGAGCTGTGACTCGATCCCTGCAACCACAACTAGGGAGTACACACTATGATAGTTCTTCCATCTTAGGCAAACATAGCCAGTAAGTGTCGGAGTTCACCTTCCTATTCAAGAGAGTGAAAGAAGTTTAGCTCTGAAGAAACATCTACTGTCCTTTCCTCATTGAAACAGATTAACTTCTGAAAATGAGTAGATATATATATTCTCAATTTCAGATTAAGACATTTTAGATATCCCTGAAGGTATCCCTTCAGGGAGTATGAGATGATGATGATGATAATATATTGCCAGGAATAAAGTCTTCATAAGGGTCTTTTGCAGATGGTGTCCCGTCACTGGCTCCCGAACGAGTGATGGAATTTGTTCAAGTGATGTACCGTTTACAGACCTATGGTAAGGGCAGCCCTCTCACAAGTGCACGGTGAATCTTCCTCGAGTGAAGCAGAGTACCGTTTACGGCCCTAAGACGGGGACAGTTCTATGACAAGAGAATGGTGAATCTTCTTCAGGTGAAGTGGGGTACTGCTTACAGCCCTGTGACAAAGGCACAGTGAGTCTTCTTCACACAAGTGTTGAAGTAGTTAGCTACAATCGTCGTAGACGCCCTGTAGCTGGGGCACAACACGTTTTCTTCGGTCCTGTTGTGTCTTCGGTCCTATGTGTACGACGTTGTGATTCATCTCCAACTAAACAGACTCGTCTGCTGCCTCTCCCCACTCACCCAAAGCTCGTAGGAAGCAACAGGGGTGTTGGTGCAGCAAGAGTCAGGGTTACATCTCGTGTCTAAGGTCCGGTATTCTTGCTGGTATGAGGCTCTTAACTCAAAAACTTGGTCCATTCGTCTCCCCCTCTCCCCCGGGTATCGGGCCGCAGCCAGAGCACCTGGCTGCAGCCAGAGCACCTGGCTGCGGCCAGAGCACCTGGCTGCGGCCAGGATTCTCAATTCGTTTATGGGTAACAGATCACCTGAATAATGGGGGTAAAGTAAGTTTGATATAAGGAAGGGGAAAGTAACTCAAGTTCCTTGGATGAAGATTGTAGAACGAGAAGAGTCTGAAAATTGGTAGTGAACATAAACAGGATTGCTCTTTAAATGGTGGGGAAGCTCTAAACCCGTGTCATACAGCGCCTGGGGTAATGAAGGTAATAAGTAAAGTCAGATACAATTCCTCGGATTAACTGACCCCCCACCGGGGAAGCGGAGGGGGTGGGTATTATACAGTAATATCAATATACAACATTAACAAGATGAGGAAATAGTCACACACTCAACACTAGGGTATCATTAATTGAAGATTTATCGAGAATATAATATTGAACATTTGGGCTTCCAGGCTGAGGGACTGATTACCTCACCTTATACTATCCCCCGTTTCAACTTTTTCCAGTTAACTCCGTATTAAATTGATAAGCCACTGGTTGGCGAAAAGTCATCAAATAAAGATTCCCAGGACGGAAATGTGTCTAACAGTTCAGCAGGTGGAGTACCTGGGAGCATCGTTGACGAGAGCCAGCTTGCCGAAGTCGTCCCCTTCATGTAGTGTGTTGACGACACCCTTACCATGGATGGCCACGTTGACGGAGCCTCTGAGGATGATGTACCACGACTTGCCCTCGGACCCCTGCTGGAACACTGTCAGGGAAGAAACATTGGATTATATACCACGACTTTCCCTCAGACCTCTCCTGGAACACTGTCTGGGAAGAAACATAGGATGATATACCACGACTTGCCCTCAGACCCCTGGTAGAACACTGTCAGAGAAGACACATAGGATGATATACCACGAGGTGCCCTCAGACCCCTGCTAGAACACTGTCAGAGAAGACACATATAATGGTATACCACGACTTTCCCTCAGAACCCTGCTAGAACACAGTCAGAGACACATATAATGATATACCACGACTTGTCCTCAGACCCCTGCTGGAACACTGTCAGGGAAGACACATAGGATGAAATACCACGACTTGCCCTCAGACCCCTGCTAGAACACTGTCAGAGAAGACACATAGGATGATATACCACGACTTACCCTCAGACTCCTGCTGGAACACTGTCAGAGAAGACACATAGGATTATGTACCACGACTTGCCCTCAGACCCCTGCTGGAACACTATCAGGGGAAAAAAGCTCAGTGCAGTGTTTGTGGCAGTTTACTCCACTGGCTAGTTGGGTAAACAAAAGGGTTAGTGATGCCACCATAGTGTACTTAGAAATACTGACAGTTTGTTGGGAAAAAGAACACATGTGCAACTATGGAAACACGGAATTGCGGCTACGTTTCGCTCTCCAGGAGCTTTGAAGAGCCAATACGAGCAATACATGAACATAGAGACAATATGCAGTGTAGAAACATGTTGAATGAAGAACACAACGTTGCAGTAGGCCAACTGCCCAGTGTTAATGGTAGTAGAAGCAGTAGTGGAAATAATAGAAGTAGTAGTAGTAGTAGTGGTGGTAGTAGCAGTTAGTAGTAGTAGTAGTAGAAATAGTAGAAGTAGTAGTAGTGGTGGTAGTAGCAGTAGTAGTAGTAATAGTAATAGAAATAGTAATAGTAGTAGTAGTAACAGTAGTAGTGGTAATAGTAGTAGTAATAGTAGTAGTAGCAGAAGTAGTCGTAGTAATAGTAGTATTAGTAATAGTAGTAGTAGTAGTAATAGTAGTAGAAGTAGTATATAGTAGTAGTAGTAGTAGTAATAGAAGAAGTAGTAAAAGTATTAGTGGTGGTAGTAGCAGTAGTAGTAGCAGTAGAAGTAATAGTAGTAGTAGTAATATTAGTAGTAATAGTAGAAGTAGTAGTAGTAGTAGTGGTGGTAGTAGCAGTAATAGTAGTAGTAGAAGTAGTAGTAGTAATATTAGTAGTACTAGTAGTAGTAGTAATAGTAGTAGTAGTAATATTAGTAGTAATAGTAATAGTACTAGTAGTAGTAATAGTAGTAGTAGTACTAGTAATAATAGTAGTAGTAATAGTAGTAGTAGTAGTAATAGTAGTAGTAATAGTAGTAGTAATAGTAGTAGTAATAGTAGTAGTAGTAATAGTAGTAGAAGTAGTAGTAATAGTCGTAGTAGTAGTAATAGTAGTAGTAGTAGTAATAGTAGTAGTAGTAGTAGTAATAGTAGTAGTAGTAATAGTAGTAGTAGTATTAGCAGACATGTGTGTGTGTGTGTGTGTGTGTATTGTGTGTGTACTCACCTAGTTGTACTCACCTAGTTGTGGTTGCAGGGGTCGAGTCATAGCTCCTGGCCCCGCCTCTTCACTGACCGCTATTGGGTCACGCTACCTGATCCATGAGCTTTATCATACCTCTCCTTAAAGCTATGTATGGAACCTGCCTCACTACATCGCTTCCCAAGCTATTCCACTTCCCGACAACTCTATGACGGAAGAAATACTTCCTAACATCCCTGTGATTCATTTGAGACTTCAACTTCCAACTGTGTCCCCTTGTTGCTGTGTCCCATCTCTGGAACATTCTGTCTCTGTCCACCTTGTCTATTCCTTTCAGTATCTTATATGTCGTTATCATGTCCCCCCTATCTCTCCTGTCCTCCAGTGTCGTCAGGTCGATTTCCCTTAACCTCTCCTCGTAGGACATACCCCTTAGCTCCGGGACTAGTCTTGTTTCAAACCTTTGCACTTTCTCTAGCTTCTTTACGTGTTTGGCTAGATGTGGGTTCCAAACTGGTGCTGCATACTCCAGTATGGGCCTAACGTACACAGTGTACAGAGTTCTGAACGATTCTTTCTTAAGATGTCGGAATGCTGTTTTTAGGTTAGCTAGGCGCCCATATGCTGCAGCAGTTATTTGGTTGATGTGCGCCTCAGGAGACGTGCCTGGTGTTATACTCACCCCAAGATCTTTTTCCTTGATTGAGGTTTGCAGTCTCTGGCCCCCCTAGACTGTACTCCATCTGCGGTCTTCTTTTCCCTTCCCCAATCTTCATGACTTTGCACTTGGTTGGGTTGAACTCCAGGAGCCAATTGCTGGACCAGGCTTGCAGCCTGTCCAGATCCCTTTTTGACCTAGCACATGTCGATTAGACACTAGGCCTGTTGTGTGTGTGTGTGTGTGTGTGTGTGTGTGTGTGTGTGTGTGTGTGTGTGTGTGTAAGGAAACACTTCGAAATGTTTAAGCCCCGCCGGGAATCGAACCCGGGCCTCCGTGCGTGAAGCGAGAGCTTTAGTTACCAGACCACCGGGTGTGTGTGTGTGTGTGTGTGTGCGTGTGTGAGTGCATGTGTGTGTGTGTACTCACCTAGTTGTACTCACCTAGTTGTGGTTGCAGGGGTCGAGTCACAGCTCCTGGTCCCGCCTCTTCACTGGCCGCTAATAGGTCACTCTTCCTGCTCCATGAGCTTAATCATACCTCTTCTTAAAGCTATGTATGGATCCTGCCTCCACTACATCACTTCCCAGACTATCCACTTCCTGACAACTCTGTGACTGAAAAAAATACTTCCTAACATCCCTGTTATTCATCTGAGTCTTCAACTTCCAACTGTGACCCATATTTACTGTGTCCTATCTCTGGAACATCATGTCTCTGTCAATCTTGTCGATTCCTCTCATATTTTATAAGTCGTTATCATATTCCTCACTATGTCTCCTGTCCTCCAGTGTCGTCAGGACGATTTTCCTTAACCTCTCCTCGTAGGACATACCACTTAGCTCCGAGACTAGTCTTGTTGCAAACCTTAGCACTTTCTCTAGCTTCCTTATATGCTTGGCTAGGTGTGGGTTCCAAACTAGCGCTGCATACTCCAATATGGGCTTAACGTACACTGTACAGGGTCCTGAACATTTCCTTATTAAGATGTCGGAATGCTGTTCTTATGTTTGCTAGGCGCCCGTATGCTGCAACAGTTATTTGGTTCATGTGCGCCTCCGGAGATGTGCACGGTGTTATACTCACCCCAAGATCTTTTTCCTTGAGTGAGGTTTGTGTCTCTGGCACCCTAGATTGTACTCCGTATGCGGTCTTCTTTGCTCTTCCCAAATTTTCATGACTTTGCACTTGGTGGGGTTGAACTCCAGGAGCCAAATGCTGGACCAGGCTTGCAGCCTGTCCAGATCCCTTTTTAGTTCTGTCTGGTCCTAGGCCGATTTAATTCTTCTCATCAACTTCACATCATCTGCAAACAGAGACACTTCGGAGGTTATTCCTTCCGTCATGTCATTCACAAATACCAGAAACAGCACCGGTCCTAGGACTGACCCCTGTGGAACCCCACTCGTCACAGGCGCCCACTCTGACACATCGCCACGTACCATGACTCGCTGCTGTCTTCCTGACAGGTGTTCCTTGATCCATTATAGTGCCTTCCCTTTTATCCCTGCCTGGTCCTCCAGCTTTTGCACTAATCTCTTGTGTGAACTGTGTCAAACGCCTTCTTACAGTCCAAAGAAAATGCAATATACCCACCCCTCTCTCTTTTGTCTTACTGCTGTCACCCTGTCATAGAACTCCAGTAGGTTTGTGACACAGGATATCCCGTCCCAGAAACCGTGTTGGCCGTGGTTGATAAGCTCATTCCTTTCTAGGTGTTCCACCACTCTTCTCCTGATACTCTTCTCCATGACTTTGCATACTATACATGTCAATGATACTGGTCTGTAGTTTAGTGCTTCATGTCTGTCTCGTTTTTTTAAAAATTGGGACTACATTTGCTGTCTTCTATACCTCAGGTAATCTCCCTGTTTCTGATAGGTGTTTTGATTATTGTTGTTAGGGTACACATAGCGCCTCTGCTCCCTCTCTCAGGACCCATGGAGAGATGTTGTCCGGCCCCATCGCCTTTGAGGTATCTAGCTCACTCAGCAGCCTCTTACCTTCTTCCTCGGTTGCATGTATTGTGTCCAACACTTGGTGGTGTACCCCACCTCTGTGAACACTTCTTTGAATCTCATGTTGAGTTCCTCACTTCGCGGTCGTTTCTTGTGATCTCTCCTTCCTTCCTTAGCCTGATCACCTGGTCCTTGACTGTTGTTTTCTTCCTGATGTGGCTGTACAACAGCTTTGGGTCGGATTTGGTTTTCACTGCTATGTCATTTCTGGCTCTACGACTGCTCTCCTTATTCTCCTGGGTCCTTTGCCTTCTATACTTCTTCCATTCCCTAGCACACTTGGTTTTGGCCTCCCTGCACCTTTGGGTGAACCATGGGCTCATCCTGGCTTTTTCATTATTCCTGTTACCCTTGGGTACAAACCTCTCCTCAGCTTCCTTGCATATTGTTGTCACATATTCCATCATCTCGAGTGTGTGTGTGTGTGTGTGTGTGTGTGTGTACATACGAAGAATGAGCAAGAAACACTGCAGAAAGTATGTACTGATGCAGACACGGAGAACTTACATATAAAACTTACATATCGTTCCCTCTCTGGAGTGGGACTCGAACTTGATAATGGAGGCGAGCTCCCTCTTGACGGAGTTGGAGAGGTGGGAGAGCGCCTTGAGGTGGAGAAGCTCCTCGTAGATGACCTCCTGATCCTCGATGGTACGCTCGTGGCTCCTGCAACGCAAAACATCGTCAAGCAGAGATTATAATGTATACGCTGACGGAGGAACGGATGCAATGACAGAAGACACGTGGAGGAACAGGAAAATGAGGAGGAGGAAGAAGAGAGAGAGGAGGAAAAAGAGGAGGCGAAGCAGGAAGAGTAAGAGAAGGAGAAGGAGAAAGAGAAAGAGTAGGAGAAGAAAGAAGAGGAAAAGGCCTAGAAAAAAGAGGAGCGGGAGGAAGTAATGGAGAAGAGAAGGAGTTGGAGGAGAGGAAGAGAAGAAGGATCAGAGAGAGGAGAAGCAGGAAAAAGTAGAGGAAGAAGTGTAGGGAAAATAGAGGAAGAGGAGGAAGTGACACTGGTCTGTAGTTTAGTGCTACGTTCCTGTCTCCTTTTTTAAAAATTGGAACTACATTTGTTGTTTTCCATACCTCAGGTAGCTGCCCTGTTTCGATAGATGTGTTGAAGATTGTTGTTAGAGGTACACATAGCTCCTCTGCTCCTCTCTCAGGACCCATGGAGAGATGTTATCCGGCCCCATCGCCTTTGAGGTATCTAGCTCGCTTAGTAGCCTCTTCACTTCCTCCTCAGTTGTGTGTATTGTGTCCAGTACCTGATGGTGTACCCTACCTCTCCGCCTTTCTATAGGCCCTTCTATCTCCTCTGTGAACACCTCTTTGAATCTCATGTTGAGCTCCTCACACACTTCACGGTCATTTCTTGTGACCTTTCCCCCTTCCTTCTTCAGCCTGATCACCTGGTCCTTGACTGTTGTTCTCCTGATGTGGCTGTACAGCAGCTTTAAGTCAGGTTTGGCTTTCGCTGCTATGTCATTCTCGTATTGTCTTTGGGCCTCCCTTCTTACCTATGCATATGCATTTCTCATTTCTGGCTCTACGACTGCTCTCCTTATTCTCCTGGGTCCTTTGCCTTCTGTACTTCTTCCATTCCCTGGCACACTTGGTTTTGGCTTCCCTGCACTTTTGGGTGAACCATGGGCTCATCCTGGCTTTTTCGCTTTTCCTGTTATCCTTGGGTATAAACCTCTCCTCAGCTTCCTTGCAAATTGTTGTCATATATTCCATCATCTCGTTTACTGACTTCCCTGCCAGCTCTCTGTCCCACTGAACTCCGTGCAGGAAGTTCTTCATGCCTACTTAGTCACCTTTCTTGTAGTTTGGCTTCATACGTGCAGCCCTTCCTGCTTCCCTCTCCACGTGTAACTCTACTATGTATTCGAAGCTTAGAACCATATGATCACTGGCCCCAAGGGGGCTTTCATGTGTGATGTCCTCAATATATGCACTACTCAGGGTGAATACTAGGTCCAGTCTCGCTGGTTCGTCCTCTCCTCTCTCTCTCTGGTAGTGTCCCTTACATGTTGGTACATGAGATTTTCCAGTACCACCTCCATCATCTTAGCCCTCCACATTTCTTGGCCCCCATGTGGCTCTAAGTTCTCCCAATCGATTTCTTTATGGTTGAAGTCACCCATGATCAGTAGCTTCGCCCTGCTCGCATGAGCTCTTCTGGCCAATTCGGCCAGTGTGTCAACCATCGCTTTATTACTCTCATCATACTCTTCCCTTGGCCTCCTGCTGTTCTGTGGTGGGTTATACATCACTGCAATTACCACCTTTGGAACTCCGGACTGAAGCGTTCCTATTATATAATCTCCTGCTTCTCCTCTGTCCCCTCTCTCCAGGTCATCAAAATCCCATCGGTTTTTGATCAGCAGTGCCACTCCTCCACCCTTTCTGTTTCCTCTGTCTTTCCTTAGGATCTGATATACCGTTGGAAAGACGGCATCTGTTATCATCCCTGTGAGCTTTGTTTCAGTGAGGGCTATGATGTCTGGTGATGCCTCATTGACTCTTTCATGCCACTCCTCCCACTTATTTGTTATTCCATCTGCATTGGTATACCATACCTTCAGTTTCCTCTCCAACACTGTGTTTTGGGGGGTCTGTGGGGGTGGGGACTCTGGCGGTGTGCCGCGGGATTCTACAGCATAGTGAGGGGTGGGGGATGTAAGTCTGGATTGTGGTCTGTGTTGGGATATCGTGTTTGGTTTTGGGGTTCTGGGGATGGGTCTGTGTGCTCACTCTTGTTGCTCTTCCCTTTTCTGGTTGGTCTCTGCTGATTCTGTCTGTGTCTCTCTTCCCAGCTTCTTTCACTTTTGCCTCCACTCCCTCAGCTGCTGTCGTTCTGTTTTTGTTCTGTCCCGGTCTAGGAACACCCTTCTCTATGCTGACGATTCCTTCAGCCGTGGTTTCTCTTGCAGGATCCTGTTTCGCACTGTTTCTGTCTTGAAGATCAGCTTGTACTCACCTAATTATACTCACCTAATTATTGTTGCAGGGGTCGAGACTCAGCTCCTGGCCCCGCCTCTTTGCTGTCCGCTACTAGGTCTCTGCTCTCCCTGCTCCATGAGCATTATCATACCTTGTCTTAAAACTATGTATGGTTCCTGCCTCCACTATATCTTTCTCTAGACTATTCCACTTCCTGACTACTCTGTGGCTGAAGAAATGCTTCCTAACATCCCTTTGACTCATCTGAGTCTTCAGCTTCCAGTTGTGTCCCCTTGTTTCTGTGTTCCCTCTCTGGAACATCCTGTCACTGTCTACCTTGTCAATTCCCTGCAGTATTTTGTATGTCGTTATCATGTCTCCTCTGACCCTTCTTTCCTCCAGTGTTGTTAGTTCTATTTCCCTCAACCTTTCTTCATAGGACAGACCCCTGAGTTGTGGAACTAACCTTGTCGCAAACCTTTGCACTTTCTCTGGTTTGTGTGTGTGTGTGTGTGTGCGCGCATGTGTGTGTGTGTGCGTGTGTGTGTGTGTGCATGTGGGTGTGCGTGCGTGCGTGCGTGCGTGTGTGTGTGTACTCACCTAGTTGCACTCACCTAGATGTGGCTGCAGGAGTCGAGTCAGAGCTCCTGGCCCCGCCTCTTCACTCGCCGCTACTCGGTAACTCTACCCTCTCCATGAGCTTTATCATACCTCTCCTTAAAGCTATGTATGGATTCTGCTTCCACTACATCACTTCCCAGACTATTCCACTTCCTGACAACTCTGTGACTAAATAAATACTTCCTAACATCCCTGTGGTTCATCTGAGTCTTCAACTTCCAACTATGACCCCTTGTTGCTGTGTCCCACCTCTGGAACATTATGTCTCTGTCAATCTTGTCGATTCCTCTCAGTATTTTGTATGTCGTTATCATATCCTCTCTATCTCTCCTGTCTTCCAGTATCGTCAGGTCGATTTCCCGTAACATCTCCTCGTAGGACATACCCCATAGCTCTGGGACTAGTCTTGTTGCAAACCTTTGCACTTTCTCTAGTTTCCTTACATGCTTGGTGTAGACAGCCTATGCTCCCTGTTAGTTTCATATCTCGCGGCACTCCAGTGCTGCCATCTGTAGGCCTGTTCAGGTCAGTGAGACGCAATGCCCATGCGTCCTCACTTTACCGGCCTACCTCACTGAAGCGGGTTGTTCCCAAGCTGACTTCCGGTCCCCTCATGTTTCTGCCCGTGTGAACCTATACAATAAACAAATCTAGTCCGCGGCCGTCTCACTTCAACCCACGTTACCTACGTCACCACTAAACCTGCAGTCAGCAAGCTAAACAGGAATTAACAGTGGTTGCAGCGGTGTCCACGGCAGAGTGAGCTTTGTTCTCGCAGTGCAGGGGACCAGCCATTACCAGCCGATCATCCGTGATCATCCAGTTCACCCGCTGGCTTGTAGCATCATCCGTCGCTTCCAGCGTCTCGTAGGTGCCTGAGACAGATCATCATCCTTGATTTTTCTACAAAATCGGGACATAGGCGTCACAGCGTCATCTCCAGCCTTCGCAGTCACATGTGTGTTCATCTCCTACTCTACAACTCTCCAGTGTTCTCCTGCACCCTTCTCCTGCATCCAGCAGCGTCCCTACGCCCTTTCTCCAGCTACAAGTGACGCGAGGTGAGGTTTTGTGGGTGTTGGTGCTGTGTCCACGCTAGTCTACCTCAGGGCGCGGCTGCCCACCTACCCCACATCACCGTTCCTTCCTCTCCACTCATCCTACTACGTTCTACGCTCCCTGTATCCAGCTCGCCGTCTGTATGTGTTATCTTCTCCGAGTTCTTCAAGTCATTCCCGGCTTACCACATGGGAACCCAGCTGGCCTGTCCCCCAAGCCAGGCGCCAGCAGTGTTCTCCGCGCTTCATTCCTGTGTTCTGCAATCAACAAACTTCCTCCAGCTAGAGCAGTGATTTTTTATTGTTGTCTTAAAATTTTGTATCTCATAACTTTCCCCCAGTGAAACCTGTAAAGTAAAATTCTTTAAGTAATTGTTTGCAGCCCCTTGCAGTAATACCTTGTATTTCGCTTTTGAGTACTCATTTTTTGTGCATCCGTCTGCGTGATTTGCCATTATTGCAATAATTGCCTGTGAAATTCCATACTTTTGAACCAGCATTTTCTTGTCAATTTTGTTTTTGTTTTTGCTTGTGTCATTGCACACTCAGTTACCACCTGTAAATTTTTGTTCCTATTATTATTGACTTTTACTAATTTTGCATCCTATTAATTTTATTTTTTTGTGATATTTAGCAATTCTTGATACAGTAAATTTTTGTGATTTTTAGTACCATTGCATACTCTGATATTATCAATTGTTTTGTCACCTTACCTTTCTGCAAGTGAATTCATATTTTTGCAATACCTAATTGCAACTGCCAGCACCTGCAACACTTTGCTGTGTGTTGAGCAAGCCTGCACCACAGTACAGTTTGTGTAATACCCTGATTTAATTTCAATTTGTGCAACTTTTATAAAATTTTCTTGCCAGTTTTATTTTGCCATTACTAGATACTTCTGCCTTTTGGTTTTGTGAACACCCCAGCAGTTAATTAACTTGTATCCAAATTTTACCTTGAGTTTCAGAGTGTACCATTCATTTATTTTGGCATAATTCACGCATTTGTTATTAAATAAGCAGTTTATCGAGTAAAACCGTGTTGTGTCCTCTCTGACTCTGTGCTGAGTTCTAGCAGATTGTGTACTATTTCTTGCTCTGCTCCCTTTCCCTTTCTCTGTGACTTGTTTTGAGCTTGTAATTGACGTCATGACTAAGTGGCCGTACCGATAGCCAAGCTTCTGCCGCTGCTGGCAATGATGCCCTTGGTGTCAGGACCAATCGGGGGGAGTGCGAAGCTTTCCTAACAATTGGTCAGGCAGTGGCCCATACCTCAAGCACGAATGCTACTGTCAGTCATTGTTTGCAGATGTGAGGATGGTACAGCACTCCAGGATGTGCAGTTAAGCTTGATGCCTTAACCCTGTGGACACCCTGTAAATAGAAGACTCTAGTTCCAATGCCGACATCGCCTTGCTCTGCCCTCCGTCCAGCTGTATGAGCACACCAATTTTCTCTTCCCTCAGGATGGGAGAGTTTTTGAGACCTGCTATAATATTTATATGTCCTGAATTTCGGGTGAGCGAAGCCAGTGCCCCCTGGATTAACTATTGTATGTATTACTCTTTTACAGCTTCGTGACCGCCAGTATTGTCGTGTCGAGACGACACGCTGTAGGTGGCCGAGCGGATGTAGACAGCCTATGCTCCCTGTTAGTTTCATATCTCGCGGCACTCCAGTGCTGCCATCTGTAGGCCTGTTCAGGTCAGTGAGACGCAATGCCCATGCGTCCTCACTTCACCGGCCTACCTCACTGAAGTGGGTTGTTCCCAAGCTGGCTTCCGGTCCCCTCACGTTTCTGCCCTTGTGACCCTATACAATAAACCAATCTAGTCCGCGGCCGTCTCAATTCAACCCACGTTACCTTCGTCACCACTAAACCTGCAGTCAGCAAGTTAAACAGGAATTAACATTGGCTAGGTGAGGGTTCCAAACTGGCGCTGCATACTCCAGTATGGTCCTAACGTACAAAGTGTACAGGGTTCTGAATGACTCCTTATTAAGATGTCAGAATGCTGTTTTTAGGTTTGCCAGGCGTCCGTATGCTGCAGCAGTTATTTGGTTGATGTGCGCCTCAGGAGATGTGCCCTGTGTGATACTCACCCCAACATCCTTTTCCTTGAGTGAGGTTTGTAGGTTCTGGCCCCCTAGACTGTACTCCATCTGTGGTCTCCTTTGCCCTTCCCCAATCTTCATGACTTTGCACTTGGTGGGGTTAAATTCCAGGAGCCAGTTGCTGGACCAGGCCTGCAGCCTGTCCGGATCCCTCTGTAGTTCAACCTGGTTCTCGTCCGATTGAATTCTTCTCATCAACTTCACATCATCTGCAAATAAGGACACTTAGGATTCTATTCCTTCAGTCATGTCATTCACAAATACCAGAAACAGCACCGGTCCTAGGACTGATCCCTGTGGCTTGTTACAGGCGCACACTCTGACACCTCGCAATGTACCATGACTCACTGTTGTCGCCTTCTTACATTCAAAGAAAATGTAATCTACCCACCCCTCTCTCTCTTGTCTTACTGCTGTCACCCTGTCATAGAACTCCAGTAGGTTTGTGACAAAGGATTTCCCATCCCTGAAACCATGCAGGCTGTCGCTGATAACCTCATTTCTTTCTAGGTACTCTACCACTCTTCTTCTGATAATTTTCTCCATGACTTTGCATTGATAGATCATGTCAGTGACACTCATCTCTAGTTTAAGTGCTTCGTGTCTGTCTCCTTTTTTAAAAATTAGGCTACATTTGCTGTCTTGCATACCTCAGGTAGTCTCCCTATTTCGATAGATGTGTTAAAGATTGTTGTTAGTGGTACGCATAGCGCCTCTGCTCCCTCTCTCAGGACCCATGAAGAGATGTTATCCGGCCCCATCATCTTTGTGGTATCTAGCTCGCTTAGCAGCCTCTTCAGTTCTTCCTCGGTTATATGTATTGTTTCTAATAGTTGATGGTCTACCTTGCCTCTCTGTCTTTCTGGAGTCCCTTCTGTCTCCTCTGTGAACACTTTGAATCTCATGTTGAGTTCCTCACACACTTTGCGGTCGTTTCTTGTGATCTCTCCTCCTTCCTTTCTCAGCCTGGTTACCTGGTTCTTGACAGTTTTTTTCCTCCTGCTGTGGCTTCGGGACAGATTTTGCTTTTGCTGCTATGTCATTTTTGTATTGTCGTTGGGCCTCCCTTCTTATCTTTGCATATTCATTCCTGGCTTTGCGACTGCTCTTCTTATTCTCCTGGGTCCTTTGCTTTCTATACTGGCCTCTCTACATCTTTGGCTGAACCAAGGGCTCATCCTGGTTTTCTCGTTATTTCTGTTACCCTTGGTTACAAACCTCTCATCTTCCTTGCATATTGTTGTCACATATTGCATCATCTCGTTTACTGACTTCCCAACCAGTTCTCTGTCCCACTGAACCCCGTGTAGGAAATTCTTCATGCATGTGTAGTCCCCTCTCTTGTAATTTGGCTTCATTTGTCCTGCTCTTCCTGCTTCCCTCTCCACTTGTAACTCTTCTATGTATTCAAAACTCAGAATCACATGATCAATGGCCCCAAGGGGTCTTTCATATGTGATGTGCGCAATGTCTGCACTACTCAAGGTAAATACTAGGTCCAGTCTTTCTGGTTCATTGCTCTATTACTCTCATCATTCTCTTGCTTTGGCCTCCTGCTCTTCTGTGGTGGGATATACTTCACTGCAATTATCACCTTGGGACCTCCAGACTGAAGTGTTCGAATGATGCAGTCTCTTGTTTCTCCTCTGTGTCCTCTTTCCAGCTCATCAAAATCCCATTGGTTTTTGATGAGCAGTGGCACTTCTCCACCCCCTCTGTATTTTCTTAGGATCTGATAACCCGTTGGAAAGATGGCATCTGTTATCATTCCTGTGAGTTTGGTTTCTGTCAGAGCTATGATGTCCGGTGATGCCTCTTTGACTCTTTCGTGATACTCCACCTACTTATTCGTTATTCCATCAGCTTTGGTGTACCATATCTTCAGTTTCCTCTCCAACACTGTGTTTTAGGGTCTGTTAATGTGGGAGACCTGGCAGTTTGGTGTGGGATTCTACAGTGTAGTGTGAGGTGGGGGCTGTAAGTGTGGATTGTGTTGGGATAGCATGTTTGGTTGTGGGATTCTGAGGGTGGTTCTGTGTGTGCTTGCACTTGTTGCTCGCCCTACTCTGGTTGTCCTAGGCTGACTCTGTCCTTCTCTCTTCCTAGCCCCTTTTGTTTCTATGCCTCTCCCTCAGCTGCTGTCGTTCTGTTCTTGTTCTTTCTCGGTCTAGGAACACCCTCTTGTATGTTGATGATTCCTTCACCAGTGTTTTTTCTTGCAGGATCCTGTTCCACACCGTTTCTGTCTTGAAAATCATGGTCATGCATCTGCATGGGGCCAATCTCCCTATCCACCTTCTCCCTTCTCCCTTACTGCTATCCCTGTTCCCAACATCTCTCCCCTTTCCTTCCCTATCAGTCCACCTGCTTGGTGGACTGATAAGGCCTGAGTGTAAGTCATATCTCCTTCCTTTCCATTGGGCTCCTTGTTCAGTAGGGTGTACCTGCTTCAGATGCTGTCTCCTCTGAGCAATAGTCCTGTGACTCGCTTCAGCCAATTTACCTCATATTCTAGGGCCCTTATACTGGCTTCTTTGGCTTCAGTTTGTGACTCCCATTTCTTCTTCTCCACCTCCATCCCCTTTTCCATTTTCGCAGAAAACCAGTTTGCTCTCCCATTCTTATTCCATCATTTTACATTGCTTTTCTATCCATACTTGTTTACCAGAACCATCTTCCTCTGATCCCCTAAGCCTTCGACTTTTCCTCTGAGCCACCATTTTTTTTGTGTTTTGTGAGTTTTGTGTGTGTGTGTGTGTGTGTGTGTGTGTGTGTGTGTGTGTGTGTGTGTGTGTGTGTGTGTGTGTGTGTGTGTGTGTGTGTACTCATTAATATGTACTCATCTATATGTGGTTGCAGGGGTCGATTCATAGCTCCTGGCCTTAACCTTTCCTCATAAGACATACCCCTCAGTTCCAGGACTAATCTTGTTGCAAATTTTTGCACTTTCTCCAATTTCATGACACGTTTGACTAGGTGTGGGTTCCATACTGGTGCTGCATACTCCAGTATAGGCCTGACGTACACGGTGTACAATTTCGTGAATGATTCCTTACTCAGCTGTCTAAATGCTAATTTCAGGTTTGCCAAGCGCCCATATGCTGCAGCAGTTATTTGATTGTTGTGTGCCTCAAAGGAAATGTTTGTTATAATGTTTACCCCAAGATCCTTTTCCTTAAGTGACGTTTGCGGCCTTTGATATAACCTGAACTCCGTCTGCGGTCTTCTGTGTCCTTCCCCAATCTTCATGACATTACACTTACTGGGGTTAAACTCTAGGAGCCATTTGTTGGACCAGACTTGTAGTCTGTCCAGATCCCCTTGTAATCTTAACTGATCCTCGTCCGCTTGTAATCTAATCATCAATTTCACATCATCAGCGAACAGTGACACTTCTGAATCTATTCCTTGCATCATGTCATTCATGAATACAAGAAACAGCACCGAACCTAGGACTGACCCTTGTGGAACCCCACTCGACACATACACACACTCTGACACTTCATCACATACCAACACTCGTTGTTTCCTTCCTGTCAGGTATTCCCTGATCCACTGCAGCACTTTCCATATTATTCCTGCCTGCTCCTCTAATTTTTGCACCAGTCTCTTGTGTGGTACTGTGTCAAAAGCCTTCTTGCAGTCCAAAAAGATGTAATCTACCCATCCCTCTCTCTCTCCTGTCTTGCTTATGTTACCTTATCGTAGAACTCAAGTAGATTTGTGACACAGGATTACCCATCTCTGAAGCCATGCTGATTGTCATGTATGAGCCCAATCTTTTCAATGTGTTCCACTACTCTTCGCCTGATAATCTTTTCCATGACTTTACATACTATACAAGTCAGTGGCACTGGTCTGTAGTTTAACGTTGCCTGTCTGTCTCCTTTCTTAAAAATTGGAACTACATTTGTTGTCTTCCACGCCTCAGGCAATTGCCCAGTTTCCATAGATTTACTGAAGATTGCTGCTAGCGGCACACAGTTCCTCTGCTCCCTCTCTCAGTATCCATGCAGATATATTATCTGGGCCCACCGCCTTTGAGGTATCTAGTTCACCTAGCAGTTTCTTCACCTCTTCCCTGGTTATGTGTATTGTGTTCAGCACCTGCTGGTGCACCCTACCTCCACGGTTTGCTGGAAGCATTCCTGTCTCTATTGTGAATACTTCTCTAAACCTTGTGTTAAGTTCATCACATACTTCCTGGTCACTCTTTGTGAGCTCCCCTCCTTCTTTTCTCAGCCTGATTACCTGGTCCTTGACTGTTGTTTTTCTCTTAATGTGACTGTATAACAGATTTGGCTTTTGATGCTATGTCGTTCTCGTATTGCCTCTGGGCCTCTCTCCTTATCCCAGCATATTCGTTTCTGGTTCTTCTACTCAACTCCTTGTTTTCTTGAGTCCTTTGCCTTCTATACCTTTTCCATGCTCTAGCACACTTGGCTTTGGCCTCTTTACACCTCCAGTTAAACCATGGGCTCACTCTGGTCTTACCATTTTTTCTGTTACCCTTTGGTATGAACTTCTCCTCTGCCTCCCTGCACTTAGTTGTCACTAGTTCCATAATTTCATTTACTATCTTTCCCTCTAGTTCTCTTTATCACTACACTTCGTGCAGGGAACTTCTAACGCCTATGTAGTCCCCTTTTTTGAAGTTTGGCTTCTCTCGTTTTTCTCGTTCTGCTGCATTCTCCACTGTTAACTCTACAAGGTATTCAAAACTCAGGACATCATGATCACTAGTGCCAAGGTGTCTTTCGTGTGTGATATCCCCTATGTTTGAACTATTCAAGGTGAATATGAGATCCAGCCTTGGTGCAACATCCTCTCCTCTCTCTCTGGTTGGTGCATGAAGCTCTCCAACAGTCTCCAACATCTGAGCCCTCCACGTTTCTGGTTCCCTATGTGGCTCTAGGTTTTCCCCAGTCAATTTCTTTATGATTGAAATCCCCCATTATAAGTAATATTGTCCTACCCATATGAGCCCTCTTGGCCACTTCAGCTAGGGTATGCACCATTGCCCTATTGTGCTCATCATACTCTTGTCTTGGCCTCCTGCTGCTCAGTGGTGGGTTATACATCATGACCCCCAGTCTGAAGTGTTCCTACAATGAAGTACTCTGTTTTCCTTCTGTAGATTCCTTCTATTTCCTCAAAACTCCACTTTTTTTTGAGGAGTAGTTCTACTCCTTCCCCTCCCCTGTTCTCTCTGTCTTTCCTCAGAATCTGATATCCAGGTGGAAAGACTGCATCTGTTATCATCCTTGTAAGTTTTGTCTGTTAGTGCTATGATGTCAGGTGATGCATCAATGATTCGTTCTTGTCACTCTTCACTCTTATTTGTTATTCCATCTGCATTGCTGTACCATACCTTTAGCTTCCTTTCCATTACTGTATTTTGGGAGATGGAAGAGGAAGGTGCAGGCTGGGGGGTAGGGGGTTTAGGCAGGGTGGAATAATAGGGGAGGCTGCTGCTGTGATTGTGATATTAGTGCTTATGGGGGTGGGGCTATGAAGTGTGGTTTGTTTCTGGTTATTGTTTTTGGTTGAAATGGGGTGACAGGGGTTGAGGGAATTCTGTAAGCATTTGTGTTTGATGTTCCCCCAAAGGCTGAGCTTTCCTGTCCGTCGTTGCCTGTCCTGTCTCTCTTTCCTTCCACTTGTTTCGTCTTGCTCTCTCAGTTGTTCCTTTTCTTTTTGTGTTCTGTCTTGATTGAGGTACACTTGTTGATATTCTTGAGAGTCCTTTAACAGTGGCTTATGTTGTAGTATCCTGTTCATACCACTTCCGTCTTGAATGTCAATTTGATTGGTTGATTTTTTCCCCTCGAACACCCCCCAAGTATGTGAAAATATGTGAGACATGTCCTTCTCTCATGTTATTGTAATGATGCTCTTAATCTCTTGTTCCTCCCAATGCTTCCTTTCATCATAGGTCTTCCCTTCAGCCTCCTGAAGCCCATAAATAATTATTGACCTCTCCTCTTCTTCCCATTTTTTCCCTCTATATCTCTGGATCTGATTTAAGCATCTCCTTTATTGTTTCCCTTATCATCTCCCAGACACCCTATGGCCTGATATTAATTCTGCAAAAGACTTCTTAGCTCCAGCCTCCCCTTCAGTCCACTCACTGCCTGCTGATGTTTCCATTTCAGTCACCTTGCTCCTTTCGGACCTCATCTTTATATCCTGCTTCAGCACATCAATTTCTTCCTCCAGTCTTTGTATCTTTGTCTCAGCTACTACAGCTCGCGATTCCCACTTCTTGCTCTCTGCAGATATCTTCTCTAACATGTTATTGCAAAGCTCATTTAACCTTTTTTCCCATTCTTGATCCATTTTGTTCTTGAGCCATTCTACCCATTCTTCCTTTACAGACCAACCATCCTCGGTTCCCTTGCCTTTACGTCCTCCCTTTTGAGATCCCATTTTTTCCCCTGTTAGGATGCTATAGCTCCTTGAGCTTAGTGTAAAAATGTATGTGTGTGTGTGTGGGTTTATGTGCTAGTGTGTTAGGTTTGTCTGAGTATATGTATACGTGTGTGTGCGTAGTGTGTGTGTGTGTGTGTTGTGTGTGTGTGTGTGTGTGTGGTTTATGTGCTAATGTGTTAGGTTTGTCTGAGTATATGTATACGTGTGTGCGTGTGTGTGTGTGTGTGTGTGTGTGTGTGTGTGTGTGTTAGGTTTATGTGCTAATGTGTTAGGTTTGTCTGAGTATATGTATACGTGTGTGTGCGTGTGTGTGTGTGTGTGTGTGTGTGTGTACTCACCTATTTGTGGTTGCAGGGTCGAGTCATAGCTCCTGGCACCGCCTCTTCACTGATTGCTACTAGGTCCTCTCTCTCCCTGCTCCATGAGCTTACTTTGCAACCTGTATTTATGACTGAGGATCCTGACTCCACTATGGCTTAGGAATCGAAACCAGACTTAAAACTATGATGGTCGCGCAGTGTTTTTGTGTGACAGAGAGATGAAATCCAAGTGGAGGAAGAAGGGAGCATTAGATGACAGTGAAGCAGCAGATGTGTTATGATACAGTAAAGTGAAGAGGAGAAGAGAGAGAAGATGAGGCAATGATGGATGGAGAGGAAGAGGAGAGAAGAGAGATAGAAGATAGAAGATGGAGATAGACAGAAGAAGATAGACAGAGTAGAGAGAGAGAGAGAGAGAAGAGAGAGAGAGAGAGAGAGAGAGAGAGAGAGAGAGAGAGAGAGAGAGAGAGAGAGAGAGAGAGAGAGAGAGAGAGAGAGAGAGAGAGAGAGAGAGAGAGAGAGAGAGAGAGAGAGAGAGAGAGAGAGAGAGAGAGAGAGAGAGAGAGAGAGAGAGAGAGAGAGAGAACTTCGAAAACGCTGAACGTCCTGATAATATCGCAGTTGTTGAGACAGTTTTTGAGTACAGGACTCCCGAAACTTTTCTGGCTACATACACCTCGTGGATGCGACGAAGTGTTGCCGTATATTTTTTTTTCCAAAAGTGTGCATGGCCAGCTCATTGATGTTGTCTTTCCTGTTAACATGGAAATAAATGTTTTTCAGGCTCTGCATTAAACACTAGTTCCTCTGTACTAGTATGTGCAGAACAGAGACACCTGTGGTTGCAAGGAGACCCCATCAACTTTCTGATAGGAAATGTGTGCTCCTTCTGCTTCAATATAAATGTCAACATTTTATAATTGTGATCTCATCCAACATCTTATACACAGTGATTTTGATGAACTCCTTGTGGTGTTTGACATGAAAAACTTTGTCGACTTCTCTATTCAAACCTCTGGTTCCTCCCTTGACTCAGTAGTGAGTTATCTATCTTGGTTATGTTAGATCTATCTTGACTATGTTAGATATATCTTGACTATGTTAGATCTATCTTGACTACGTTAGATCTATGTTGGTTATGTTCTGATCATCCGACCACAAGGCTGTCTTTACGACACTAAAAAATTTCCCAAAAAAACCAGGTGAAGAATTTACGCACCCAACCTGGCTGTGGAAAAAGGGAAAATGTCAGCCCTATATTCTGAACTTAAAGCTTAGTACTGGAATGCCCTTCATCAAAGTAACATGGATAACCAAGTGAATGCCTTCACTAAACATCTCCTTAATCTTCAAGACAAATACATTCCTCCAGCCGTATTTGATAACCATATCCTAGTGACTGTGATATTACATAATTTATTCTTCTTCAGGCCAACTATAAAAATAAATTATTGGGATATTATTAGTGTCCTGTTGAAAACTGAGGAAAATAATTATTAAAAATCAACATTTCATTCTCCTGTCATTAATATGCTAGGTTATTTTTAAGGGAAATATTTTCTCTAACTTTTGTTCTATAAACCTGGAAAAAACCTTTGGGTTAGTTTTTGAATCCTAAACTTTAATTTCATATTCCCATTTTGCTTTTCTTATTCCTCTTTCACCTCCTTCTTAATGTAATATTGATTTATAAGATGACTTGTGCATGTAAAAGAGTATGGTACAATTTATTGGCGTATATCACACTCCCATATAGGATGCCTCCCAACCAGCAAACCAGGTGGTAAGGGTTTAACGATCAATAGGTACCCATCGTTAAATCAGTACCTTGGTTCATTGACCAATCACAGACAACCCTGCAAAGCTGAAGCAGCTTGGTTCACTTGATAGCATTGGCAGACTTGCCTACCTGCTGGTTGAGTACGGTGCACTCTCTCTCTGGCTTCTGCTTTGCTATCTGTCACTGTGTGTACACTTATTATTATTCTACCTGTACATAAGTGTACATATCTGTATATACTGAGTGAAGCAAAATATACATTAAAGTCTACTGCTGAGTTTGTTTGCTCCAATTCAGATTACGACCAGGTCTCACAGTTCATTCATTACCTGTGTTCATAATAATGACCCTCACCTCTTTTTTGAAGTGCCTTTCTTCTGCAATAAAAGATATTTGAGCACTTTATTAATCCATTTGGGTCATTTCTATTCGACCTTATTTCTTTATTTGGAATAAACGTTCTATAGGCAGCATGTATAGTGTTTAAAAAAGCTGTCATATTGATAGCTTTCTTACCCATCACAGATGATTATTGTAATCTAAACCCATTGTAATTTGCTAATCGAAAATCTGCGACCTTTACTGAGTTATCCCTACTATCATACTTCCATTTAATGTTAATTTGTGGTCGCTCGCACCAGGTTCCTCTGTAATTTATAAATTATTTACAAGGGTTTGTTTGTTTGCCAGAACCAAGTCAAGGAGGTTATATTCCTTTGAAGGTTCTGTAACAAACTGATTCAAAAACCAATCTAAACTACCTCTAAGTCGTTAGATTCTAAATTCCCAGTCAAGGAATCCCAATCAATCTGACTAAAGTTAAAGTCCCTAGAATTACTACATTATCGTGCCTTGTGGCCTTAACAATTTCCTCCCGAAGTTGTCTTTCTTGGTCCCTATCTAAGTTTGGAGGACGAAATATCACATCTAAAATCATTTTTTCATGCCCCCCTGAAAATTCTATCCAGTCAGACTCTGTATGTGTTATTTCAGACTTTTTACCCATTTTTATGCAACAGTTCCAGTTATCTCGTACATACAGTGCCACCCCACCCCCCTTCCAGATACTTTTGTCTACTTGAACAATTTAAAACCCTGGATGTGACATTCAACTGGCATGTCACGATTTTTCGTATTAAACCACGTCTCAGTTATGGCAAATACATACATCAATGTTACCCACTTGCATCTAATCTCAGTATGTCCATCTTATTCCTAGCATTACGACTATTAGTGTAAGTTTAAAGACCCTCCTTTTTCTTTTCCTTTTCTGCTCATTTCTGTTTTCCACTATACCTATTACTGTCCTTGTCACCTAGTGCCACTGGCCTTCCAATACCCACCTCATTCTGCCTATTACTTGTTCCCTAAAACTCACAATATTACTTCACTGGGACTTCTCTGTTTTCCCCCAATACCCATACCACTAACTATTTTTAGTTTAAAGCCCTAATAGCTCCCTCCACTGCATTAGCAGACTTAGATAAGTGAACCCCATCCCTGGCATACATGTCATTTCTGCCATATTAGTGTCTTCATGAGTGAAAACCGAGAAAATAATTATTAAAAATCGAGTTCATTTCATTCTCCTTGTCAGTAAGATGCCCAGAGTTATTTTTAAGGGGACCTATCTTTTCTCTAACTTTTGTTCTATAAACTTAGAAAAACCCTTTTGGGTTAGTTTTCGAATCCCTAGCAACTTTAATTTCGTAGTCCCGTTTAGCTTTTCTTATCCAAATTCCTTTCCTTTGCCCTAAAAGATATTTGAGCCTTTTATACATCCATTTCAGGTCATTTCTATTCTATCTAATTTCTTTATATGGGATAAATGTTCTTTGGGCAGCATGTATAGTGTTTAGAAAGCTCTTATGTTGATAGCTCTTTTCGTTACCCCAGTCCACAGATGGTAGGTGTTCTCTAAGCCCATTGTAATAAGAACATAAGAAAGAAGGATCACTGCAGCAGGCCTACTGGCCCATGCGAGGCAGGTCCAATTTTCCCACCGGCTTAAGCCAATGCCTTGACCTAGTCAGGTCAGTCGCATTCACTTAAGGGAGGAATACGCCACCTGAACTAGTAGCACAAGCTAGTCAGGTCCAACTCACACCCACCCACACCCACTCATGTATTTATCCAACCAATTTTTAAAACTACACAACGTCTTAGCTTCTATGACGGTACTCGGGAGTTTGTTCCACTCATCCACAACTCTATTACCAAACCAGTGTTTTACTATATCCTTCCTGAATCTGAATTTTTCCAATTTAAAACCATTGCTGCGAGTCTTGTGTATGCTAGATATTTTTAGCACGCTATTTACATCCCCTTTATTAATTCCTGTTTTCCATTTATACACCTCAATCATATCCTCCCTAATTCTACGCCTTTCTAGAGAGTGCAGATTCAGGCCCTCAGTCTATCCTCATATGGAAGATTTCTGATACATGGGATCGACTTTGTCATCCTCCTTTGTACGTTTTCCAGTGCATTTATATCCATTCTGTAATACGGTGACAAGAACTGTGCAGCATAATCTAAATGAGACCTAACCAAAGATAAATAGAGTTGAAGAACAACCTGAGGACTTCTATTATTTATACTTCTTGATATGAAGCCAAGGATTCTGTTAGCTTTATTGCGAACACTTATGCACTGTTGTCTTGGTTTCAGATTACTGCTAACCAGAACTCCTAAATCCTTTTCGCAATCAGTAGTATTAAGATCTACATTATTTAGTTTATATGTGGCATGGTTATTGTCCTGCCCAACATTTAGAACTTTGCATTTGTCTATATTAAACTGCATCTGCCACTTCTCCGACCACTGCATCAGTCTTTTCAAATCATCCTGGAGTGCTCTAATGTCCTCATTAGAATGAATTGGACGGCCTATTTTGGTGTCATCAGCAAATTTGCTTATGTTGCTATTTATTCCCTTATCTATGTCGTTTATGTAAATTGTGAACAACAAGGGGCCCAACACTGACCCCTGTGGAACACCGCTTGTGACGTGCCCCCATTCTGATTTCTCCCCATTTATGCATACTCTTTGCTGCCTATTTGTCAACCATGCCTCTACCCAGGAAAAAATTTCTCCTCCTATTCCGTGTGCCTTAAGTTTTCTCAACAGCCTCTGATGTGAAACTCTATCGAAAGCCTTACTGAAGTCCATATACATATTCATTACCATGATCTACCTCCTGAAATACCTTAGTAAAGAAAGTTAGTAAATTCGTAAGACAGGAACGCCCCTTATTAAAACCGTGCTGAGATTCATTAATCAATTCATGCCTTTCAAGATGGCTACGAATTGCTTCGGCAATTATTGATTCCATAAATTTACCAACTATGGAGGTAAGGCTTATTGGTCTATAGTTCGAAGCTAAGGACCTGTCACCTGCCTTGTAGATAGGTATTACATTTGCCATTTTCCACTTGTCTGGCACTATGCCAGTTTGTAGTGATATATTGAAAAGATTAGCCAAAGGTATGCTAAGTTCCTCTTTACATTCCTTTAAAACCCTCGCAAACAGTTCATCAGGGCCTGGGGATTTGTTAGGTTTTACTTTCTTTATTTGTCTAAGGATCATGTCACTGGTTACCCTAATCGTGCATAGTTTATTATCGTCCTGTTCTACATAATTTATTATTGCTGGAATTTCGCTAGTATCTTCCTGAGTAAAAACTGAGAGGAAGTAGGTATTGAAAAGTTCACACATTTCCTTATCACTGTCAGTGATCTGACCTGAGTTACTCTTAATAAGTGGGCCTATCTTGTCCCTAATCTTACTTCTGTATACCTGAAAGAACCCTTTTGGGTTAGTCTTCGAATCCCTTGCGACCTTAGCTTCATAATCCCTTTTTGCTTTTCTTATTCCTTTTTTAATTTCTCTCTTCAATTGAAAATATTGATTTCCTATCTGCCCATCACCTCTTTTGATACGCCTATATATGCCTCTCTTTTGACCAATGAGATGTTTTAATCTATTGTTCATCCATTTAGGATCATTTTTGTTAGATCTAATTTCCCTACTCGGAACAAAAGTTGTCTGGGCTGCTAGCACTATCCTCTGAAAGACGTCATATTGGCAACCAACACCACCTACCTGACCCATAGTCAGGTCATCCCAGTTTAGCCCACCCATGTAATTTCTCAGCCCCATGAAGTCGGTCAAGCGGAAATCTGGGACAGAGACTTGATTGCAGTTATCTGGGTAATTCCATGATACATTGAAACTAAGTGATATGTGATCGCTTTCTCCAAGCTCTTCAGTAACCTCAAGATTATTAACTAGTGATTATTTGTTGGCAAGAACCAAGTCTAGCAGGTTGTTTCCTCTAGTTGGTTCTGTTACAAACTGTTTTAAAAAGCAATCCTGAACCGTATCAAGAAAGTCTGGTACCGTTACTGAGTTATCCCTACTATCTTACTTCCATTCAATGCTAAAGGTAATTGATTTGTGGTCACTTGCACCAAGTTCCTCTGTAATTTCTAAATTAATAACAAGGGATTCCTTGGTTGCCAGAACCAAGTCAATAAGGTTATTTTTCCTCGTAGATACTGTAACAAACTGCTTTAAAAAACAATCCTGAACTACCTCTAAGAAGTCGGTAGATTCTAAATTCCCAGTCAAGGGAATTTAGAATCTAACGACTAAAGTTAAAGTCCCCTAGAATCATTATCGTGCCTTGTGGCCTAAACAATTTCCTCCCACAGTAGTCTTCTTTGGATCCTATTCAAGTTTGGGGGACGGTATATCACGCCTAAAATCAATTTTTCATGGCCCTCTGAAAATTCTATCCAGATAGACCCATTATGTGTTAATTGAGACTTTATACTCATTTTTATGCAACAATTCAAGCGATCTCGGACATAGAGTGCCACCCCACCCCCCTGAATGTGACATTCAGCAGGCATGTCCCGATTTTTCATATTAAACCACGTTTCAGTTATGACAAATACATCAAAGTTACTCGCACTTGCAACTAATCTCAATTTTTCCATATTATTTCTAGCACTACGACAATTACTATAGTAATATAAATTTAGCAACCCTCAATTCTTTTTTCTCTTCCTGGTCGTTTCTGTTCCTCCACTATTACTTTCACTGTTCTTATCACCTAGTGCCACTGGCTTTCCAATATTCACCAATAACTCTACCTCATTCTGGCTGTAACTGGTTTCCCTAAATCTCACACTATCGCTACTCTGAGAGTTTATTACTTTCCCACAAAAACCCATTCCACTAGCTATTTATGTTTAAAGACCTAACAGCTCCCTCCACAGCATTGGCCAGGGCCCCCACCCCAAACCTAGATAAGTGAATCCCATCCCTAGCATACATGTCATTTCTGCTATAGAAGATGTCCCAGTTGTCTATGCATGTTACTGCATTTTCCTTACAGTGTTTGTCCAGCCAGCAATTGACACCAATTGCCCTGGACAACCATTCATTTCCAACTCCTCCCCTTGGCAAAATACCACATATCACAGGGTTCCCACCCTTATTCATAATTATCTCTATTGCTGACCTATACCTTCTAATTAGGTCTTCACTCCTACGTCTGCCAATATCATTGCCTCCATCACTGAGGCAGATAATTGGATTGCTCCCATTACCTTTCATGATGTCGTTTAAACAGCTAACAATATCCCCCAGTACTACTGTGAGTTGGTTCTGGCTGTGGTACCAGTACTACTGTGAGTGTTGGTTCTGGCTCTGGTACCAGTACTACTGTGAGTGTTGGTTCTGGTGCAATTCCATAAATCACATCACTTGGGAACTCTGATTCCCGAAACCTCATTTTTGCAACTTCCATTCTCTGGTTATCTGCAAATACGGCGCTGCTGGGACTAAGGAAAAATAAACTTTCACATGTAACTATTTCAAGACATGTCGAGACTAAGGCATGTGCTGCCCCAGGACCTGTAACTATTCAAAGCAAAGATGAGCCGCATTTCAGTAAATAAAGGATATTGTTATGATTTAAGTTGTCCGGACCACCACAATAATGGTACGATGAGTATAAATCCTCATAAACGCCTATCTGAATGTTCAAACTATATTCATACAACCAACATGATTTTTTTTAGTACCAAGAAGTGGAACAAAATGGCAAGAAATGTTAAGAATGTATCACGACTTAAGAGTCATGCTGCATTGGAATTAAAGGCGCTGGTGGGCTCATCAGAGCTGCAGATGCTTAGTCCATCCAATAAGCTCCCAGCACAGTATTGTATTATCTTTTATTAGTTATTATTTTTAGTTGTGCCACCTGAGCGGCTGGTTCATTATGCTCCCGCCGCTGATACTGTGATCGGCAGCGTAAGAAAGTTGGATTACAGAGGTCACAATGGGTCTTTGTCAGACACCACTGAACACTGATACATCACTAGAAAGAAATAATCATTTCTCATTTTTCAATTACTTCATATAGTTGTTGTACACAGTACAGTAAGGAATACAACATCGAAAAATTTATATTACCACTAAAACAAAAAACAATTTTTTTATCATAACTGGGTTGCATTCTCTGTAGAAAAACATTTCATTCGTCTAATCAATCCAAAATGTGGATTTATCCTCAAATTTTCAGATATCGTACCATTAACAATGAGGTGTTTTGCCATATCCTCTAAGGTTTGTGTGGAGGTGGCTCTTAAAGGAAGAATGTTTGGGCACTAAGATATAATGCTCCAGTGTATGGCACTGTTTCTGTCCACACACCTTGCATTTTGTCATCAACATCTCCATATAAACCCTACTGCCAGAGATACAGCCTAGCTTTAGTCTAGCAGTAACATTTCATTATGATGAATAATGGATCTGCTGGTTCCTATCTGTACTGTCCTACTTTCTTCCAGCTCATGTACTAGTTCCTTACTGACAATGCTCGTACGCTTCTTTTAGAAAACCCAAAATTATGCTCAATATTCTCTTTATTTAATAGTTATTTAGCTAATTAATCAACTTTGTCATGTTTCTGAGGTGATCCACATAAGCTTAACTGGATTAGTGAAGCTGCCCTAGTGATTATCTTTTGTGTTCACAAAGACTTAAACCGATGTTTACACGGAGTCAAATGGAATGTTTTGCAATCTTCAGGAGATTGACATAAATGACTCAAGCTCACCACATTTGTGTTAGTTACAGGGGACAGCAACATCGGAGTGCAATGGTGAACCTCACTCTAGGGAGAAGCACCTTCGTGATCACGGTATCTCATGTGATGGAGAGTAGGTGAGAGAGATGCTGGAGGTGAGAGGGGTGACAGGGATGGTGAATATAAAGTGAGAGGGGTGGTGGAGGTGAGGAGAGAGGGTAAGTAGAGATGGTGTGAAATTCGTTCTGGAGGTCAAATGAAAGAGGCTTTAAAGATGAGGTGAAAGGGTGGAAGAAGTGAAGTGAGAGGAGTGATAGAGGAAAGAGGGACGGTGACTGAAGTGAGAAGGATGTTGAAGGTCTGAGGAAGTGTGACGAAGGCGAAGAAGGAAAGCTTAGGTGAATTGAGAGAGGGGCATAGGTGAGATGAGTGTTGGTGAAGGTGAGTGTGTTGGTGGAGGTAACAGTGTGAAGGTGTAAGTGCCCCTTCAGACCCTCAAAGAGCATTTGAAGGATCCCCCTTCTCTTTATGAAAACAGAAAAATAAATTATAACAAAATAAGATAAACAAATTTTTATTATATATAAGCAAATCTCTCAAAATATAAAACAAATAAATATGAACTCGTCCTAACTGAAACAAAAGATGGAAAAAATTGCTAAATAAATTAATCAACTGAAGGAAGCCTAATATGTACAGAATGGTATTCTTCTGAGTCTGCCGTTGGTATGGCAAGGCGCACAGGAACACCTGGAGTGGAACAGGAAGCTAGAGACAGTATAGTGGGGTCACGGGTGGTCGTGACTATTGTGAAGTCCAACTCTAGAAGGTAACAATGCCTATGAAAGTGTGCAGCTAGCAGCTTACCTAACAGAGTTGGATGCCGGCAGTGGTAGACAACTGGAGATCGGCATCAGAGGTATAAGGAACAGGCCAAGTTCCTCAGGCGTAGAATGATGCAGAAATAATAGCTCTGTCCTGGTGGTATAGGGAAAGCCGAGTTCTCAAGATGAGGCTTCTGATGAGATTGTTGACCTGCGCCGTAGTATAACAGCAGAGTTCTCACAATGATGTAAGAGTGTAGATCCAAAGCAAAGGGGAAGGCACAGCAGAGTTCAAGGTGATGAAGTATCAGGTTTCTGATCTATTACACCATATAACACAATTTTTATTCCTGGCAAGTAAGTGTTATTTTCCAACTCCTTTTATTGCAAAACAATAGAAAATGCCCATTATTCATTTTAAACTTTGCTTTTGTGGCTTACACGATGAATTTTTTACAAAAAATGGCTAAATTTCAATATTTTTTTGTTAGTTTTGGATGTAAAACAAAAACATTAAAATAAAATTTACACAAATTTTATTTTAAGCTTTCTGAAGCATATTTACAAAGTTAAAAATGAGCAGTTTTTGTAGATTTGTGAAGAGCAACAAATCACTTTCCCGTTTAAGCCCCAAAATGTTGTCTGCCATCATGTTTACATTATAAGATCCCTGATATCTGTGTTCAAAGTTCATTATATCTTGGTGGCAGCGCTGCTCTTGCTCCTCTGAGTATGCTCACATATTCTCCTTGAAATTGTCAAGATGAGCATCAAGGATATGGACCTTAAGAGACATCCTACAGCCCATCTGACCATAGCTTTTTACCAAGGTCTCAACAAGTTCCACATAATTGTCACCCTTGTTGTTGATAATTTTGACACATGTGCAACACTTGGCAGTGGCTTCATCAGTCCATACGAAGAAGAATGGTGAAGAACAGGTGTCTAATTTATCAACTTGTTGGTTCTCTGAACCATTCATCTACATCCTGTCTGACACAGCAACATCTTGGGATCTTAACACAGGGAATTCTTCACTTGCCTAACCCTTGGGCACGACCTACTTCCACATTTGGGTTTGTCAAGTGTAACACCACCTACGACTGCTGGACCTCACCTGTACAGTATATAAGCCACTTCTTGGCACATATGCTGTATTCTTTTCAAGATTACATCGACTCAAGGCTGAGGGACTGATTACCTCAAACTACTTGTGAAGGTTTTCTCAGCCCTGTCAGACCCTCTTAGAACATTTGACAAGGCTGGCTCCTTTTAGAAGTAAAAAGATAGAAAATTCAATAATAACATAATAAGATAAACAATTTTATTATAATAAACATCAGTCAATAATATAAAACAATTAAACAATTAATCCTACTTTAAGAAAAATGAAAAATGAAATATATAAATAATTAGTGATCCATAGCTAATATGTACACAATGAACGGTATAACAGTGCCGTGCCGATGTCTGGGCACGTAGCTTTGTCGTCCCGATGTCTGGGCACGTAGCTTTGTCGTCCCGATGTCTGGGCACGTAGCTTTGAATGGTTCTGGAACTCCAAGCCTTTGTTGATGATGATGGGAGGGGTCACAGCTGGTCGTGACTAGACAGATGACGGTGGTCTCCAACATGCTTCTATATTCTGCCGAGGAGAGGTTAACTGATCCTCTAATCACCACTTTGTTAAAGCAGTTAATTATCCAACCCTAAACCACCATGAACGCTGGTGTCGTTAGTGGACTGGGTGGTCGGCTACGTGTGGAAGGAAGGGGGAGACCAGTGTAGGTAGAGAGGTGCAGATGAAGGCTTTGGATCCTGGCATGATCCCTGCTGTCCTTATCTTAATCTCGCATGCGTCGGTTGACCCGAACCAACAATCAAGGCTATAATGAAGGAAAAAAATATAGTTACACACCGCTCGATAAATCACTCACATGATAGGTGTACGCCCAGAAATAGTGAGGATTGAAAAATGACATAACTGTAAATTCAAAGCAAGGCAGGAATAAACTTTAGTTTAAAGCCCTAAATAAGAGTGAAGCTCTTATTAAGACAAACAAAGCCAAAACAGAATAAATTAGGATTTCATGGAAGCAACCAGTCAAGTGACTCACCACAGGTCGGAGATGCTCACGTCACCTCCCACCGGGTATAGCAAGGGGGGGGGATACCTGGAGCTAGTTACCCACCCTACCTGAACAAGTAGACTACCCAACAAACTACCACCACCATACATTCATACTTTCATTACTCCTATCTAATGAACTTTTCCCTCTCACTACTCCTGTTCTTCACCATTCTCCTTTGTATGGACTGATGAAGCCACTGTGTGGCGAAACGTTTCCTCAATAAAGATACCCAAGTGTTGCATATGTGTCTAATTTATCAACTTGTCGGTTCTCTGAGATGTTGTTGCCCAGAAAGCCCTGTGCTACAGCAACAAAACTCTCCCAGGCTTCCTTTTCCTTCTCTGAGCACTCCATGATTTTCCTGACTTGTGGTCCAGTGAAGATGCCAACTTTCACCTTTGCCTCTGATAGCTTGGGAAAGAAGTCTTGAAGATACTTGAAGGCTGCAGACTCTTTGTCAAGAGCTGTAACAAAAAGTTTCAATAGCCCTAGTTTTATGTGTAATGGTGGGAACAGAACCTTTTGAGGATCCACCAATGGTTTATGATTGATATTATGTCTTCCTACTGAGAACTCAGTCCTATGAGACCAGTGCTTCCTCTGGTAATGTGCTGCTCTGTCTCTACTATCACAATGACAGAGATAACAGGGAAATTTGATAAAACCTCCTTGGAGTCCCATCAAAAATGCCATCATTTTGAAGTCTCCAATAACCTCCCAGCCATACTTATCATAGTTCAAAGCTTCCAGTAGAAGTTTGACACTGTTGTAGTCCTCCTTAACATGCACTGAATGAACCAAGGGAAGAGATGGATACTTGTTCCCATTGTGCAGAAGTACAGCTTTTAGGCTTCTAGAGGACCTGTCAATGAAGAGTCTGTATTCATCTGGATTGCATGCAATTCCAATTGCATCAAGCATACCTGATGCATCATTACAGCAGCACAACTTGTCTTCATTAGTGAAGAAGCTTGAGAAATATTAGTGACGTTTTCTTTGGTTTGTCACTTGTACACTTTCATCCACTTAGTCCCACTCCTTGAGACTTGAAATCAAAAGCTCAACATTTGACTTTGTCAAACCAAGATCTCTGATAAGGTCATTGAGGTTTGTTTGGTTTGGGTAGTAAGGATTCCTCCCAACAGCTGCATCTGTGAGATCATAGTCTTGTTCACTGTGCTCTTCATTTTCTGATTTGCTGCTTTCTTCTTCTGGCGGTTGACTTCTTTCTGGAGGTGTAGGTACAGGAAGATCAGAACTGTGTGGTACTGGTGCAATAGAAGAGGGAAGGTCTGGATAAGAAATAGCAGGTGCATTTTTCCCAGTCCAGTGTTTGGAAGGATCCACCAGGCAGAAGTAGCAGTTGGTTGAGTGATCAGTGGGTTCACGATGGGTGAGTGATCAGTGGGTTGACGCCATATTATAGGAACAGCAAACTTCATGGCACTTTTTTCTCCTCTATAAAATCCTGTAAAAGAACAAAAGAATTAGTTTATGTTACATACATTTCATTTCAAAAATGTTCCTATTCTAGATTTTACCCTTCATATAACTAATGACTTTCTTACCTTCCAATGTTTTCTTACAATGTTCACAAGCAACATGAGGTGCCCAGGTCTTGTCTGGGTCCACAACTGACATGACAAAATATGCTTTGTAAGCTTCACACATTATTTTAGATGCTGTTACAGAGAACTTCTTTGCTCTTGTCTTAATGAACTGACCACATATGTAGCAGAATGCATCTGGAGAATGATTGCAGCATCTTGATGCCATTTCACTTCTTCTGATGTGTCTTCTCAGGCAGCCAGAGCTGAACTGTATGCTGCTTTGTGAGTCCCTGTTTTTATATTTGTCAAGCAAAACCCTGGAACATAATAGTTTTACATCAGTCTTTCTTGAAAGTGTTCCAGAAGTGTCCTGACAACAAAGGCAAAGTTTTGGGATCAAAATTGTTTTTTTTTTTAAATTTTGCTTAGTTATAAAAAATTGGGAAATGATGCTTATTTCCCAGGACCACGACAAAACTGAAATTTTGTTATATAGATCGTGATGCTCTTCTCATCTGGCATATGTCGGGTGGCTTGACCCACACAGCAAGCCAGATCAAATAAAAGGAAATTACGAACCGGGCAAGAAGTAATTTACATGATAGGCTGAAGGCCTTTAAAAGAAATGGTGATGAATAAACATTACATTATTAATGTATCTATAGTAAAGTCAGGACAAAAAAAATAAAAATCCTAACAAGAGTAGACTGTCGTCTATATTAAATTAAGAAAAAAATTAAACATGAAATAACTAACCAAGAGTGGAACTCCATACTTACACTCACAGAGAGTGTTGGTGGAGGTGAGATGAGTGTTGGTGGAGGTGAGATGAGTGTTGGTGGAGGTGAGATGAGTGTTGATGGAGGTGAGATGAGTGTTGGTGGAGGTGAGATGAGTGTTGGTGGAGGTGAGATGAGTGTTGGTGGAGGTGAGAGTGTCGGTGGAGATGAGATGAGTGTTGGTGGAGGTGAGATGAATTTTGGAAGTGAGATGAATGTTGGTGGAGGTGAGTGTTGGTGGAAGTGAGATGAGTATTGGTGGAGGTGAGATGAGTGTTGGTGGAGGTGAATGTTTGTGGAGGTATCATGACACTGATCTTTGTGGCACCCCACCAGTAACCCTCCTCATTGATGACACTCATCATTATGGTGCCACACTGATGACCCTGCTTCATGATTTAATGAACATTATATTTGTGGCACCCCACTGAAGACCACTGAAGACCACTGAAGACCACTGAAGACCACTGAAGACCACTGAAGACCACTAAAGACCACTGAAGACCACTGAAGACCACTGAAGACCACTGAAGACTACTGAATGCCACTGAAGACCACTGAAGACCACTGAAGCCTAACTGAAGACCACTGAAGACCACTGAAGCCCACTGAAGACCACTGAAGACCACTGAAGACCACTGAAGACCACTGAAGACCACTGAAGACCACTGAAGACCACTGAAGGCCACTGAAGACCACTGAAGACCACTGAAGCCTAACTGAAGACCACTGAAGACCACTGAAGCCCACTGAAGACCACTGAAGACCACTGAAGACCACTGAAGCCCACTGAAGACCACTGAAGACCACTGAAGACCACTGAAGACCACTGAAGGCCACTGAAGACCACTGAAGACCACTGAAGCCTAACTGAAGACCACTGAAGACCACTGAAGCCCACTGAAGACCACTGAAGACCACTGAAGACCACTGAAGCCCACTGAAGACCACTGAAGACCACTGAAGACCACTGAAAACCACTGAAGACCACTGAAGGCCACTGAAGACCACTGAAGACCACTGAAGACCACTGAATACCACTGAAGACCACTGAAGAACACTGAAGACCACTGAAGACCACTGAAACCTGAAGACCACTGAAGACCACTGAAGACCACTGAAGACAACACTGAAGACCACTGAAGACCACTGAAGACCACTGAAGACCACTGAAGACCTACTGAAGACCACTGAAGACCACTGAAGACCACTGAAGACCACTGAAGACCACTGAAGACCACTGAAGACCACTGAAGACCACTGAAGACCACTGAAGACCACTGAAGACCACTGAAGACCACTGAAGACCACTGAAGACCACTGAAGACCACTGAAGACCACTGAAGACCACTGAAGACCACTGAAGACCACTGAAGACCACTGAAGACCACTGAAGACCACTGAAGACCACTGAAGACCACTGAAACCCACTGAAGACCACTGAAGACCACTGAAGACCACTGAAGACCACTGAGGACCTCTGAAGACCACTGAAGACCACTGAAACGCACTGAAGACCACTGAAGACCACTGAAGACCACTGATACCACTCAGCACTATTACTACTACTACCACTAACGACTACTAACTTACACTGCAAGACTTTCTACCACTAGATTACTACTACCACTACGACTACTACTACCACTACGACTACTACTACCACTACGACTACTACTACTACTACTACGACTACTACGACTACTACCACTACGACTACTACTACGACTACTACTACTACTACGACTACTACTACCACTACGACTACTACTACTACCACTACGACTACTACTACTACCACTACGACTACTACTACTACCACTACGACTACTACTACTACCACTACGACTACTACTACTACCACTACGACTACTACTACTACTACCACTACGACTACTACTACTACCACTACGACTACTACTACTACCACTACGACTATTACTACTACCACTACGACTACTACTACTACCACTACGACTACTACTACTACTACCACTACGACTACTACTACTACGACTACTACTACTACCACTACGACTACTACTACTACTACTACTACCACTACACTACTACTACTACCACTACGACTACTACTACTACTACTACTACTACCACTACGACTACTACTACTACCACTACGACTACTACTACTACCACTACGACTACTACTACTACCACTACGACTACTACTACCACTACGACTACTACTACTACCACTACGACTACTACTACTACCACTACGACTACTACTACTACCACTACGACTACTACTACTACCACTAGTATTACACCTCACTCTAAGCCTATATATACCCTCTGTGTCCATGTATTGTTTATAACAGCTTGAAAAAGCTCCTGGAGAGCGAAACGTTGCCACAATAAAATGTCACATTAGTTGCATTTGTGTCCTTTTACTTAACATATTGTGGGTAATTCTACCAATATTAATAGTGTATTCAAAGATTTCAGTTAAGTTGACCACATGATATGGTTAGGTTAGTGTCGTCTTAGCTAACCCAAACGTTTAGATTGATCTTGGTGGTCCTGAGTTGGCTATAGTAAGCTTCTCCATACGTAAAAAAAAAAAAAAACTACGTATTTCGTTATTCCTGTATGTATCTGTTATTCTCCTACCTCAAAAAATTGTGGACAAATTCGCGACAGCAAATAGATGATTGATGGAAGAAATTTGCTTGTGGTGGAAGAACTCAGATCGACTCACGTATTTTTCTAAAGTAAATAATAAAAATTCAACAAAAATCCACATTATCTGAGTCCACTTACCTTCACAGAGCTTATTTAATATAGTGGATTACACTATTTCCCCCAGCATAGCTATGACACCAGGATGTCAGTGCTATGACACCAGGATGTCAGTGCTATGAAACCAGGATGTCAGTGCTATGACACCAGGATGTCAGTGCTATGAAACCAGGATGTCAGTGCTATGACACCAGGATGTCAGTGCTATGACACCAGGATGTCAGTGCTATGAAACCAGGATGTCAGTGCTATGACACCAGGATGTCAGTGCTATGACACCAAGATGTCAGTGCTATGACACCAGGATGTCAGTGCTATGACACCAGGATGTCAGTGCTATGACACCAGGATGTCAGTGCTATGACACCAAGATGTCAGTGCTATGACACAAGGATGTCAGTGCTATGACACCAGGATGTCAGTGCTATGACACCAAGATGTCAGTGCTATGACACCAGGATGTCTGTGCTATGACACCAGGATGTCAGTGCTATGACACCAGGATGTCAGTGCTATGACACCAAGATGTCAGTGCTATGACACCAGGATGTCAGTGCTATGACACCAGGATGTCAGTGCTATGACACCAGTATGTCAGTGCTATGACACCAGGATGTCAGTGCTATGACACCAGGATGTCAGTGCTATGACACCAGGATGTCAGTGCTTGTCTCAGCCATGCTGGTGTCACATTTGTCTGTTAAAACCTGCAACTGTTTACACAGTGGGGTTCATGCTAACATTACTAGTGTGTATAGAAATACACCTAGTTGGATGAATTTCATTAGGCCGAATAGCGCACTGGCATGCTAATCTTAGCACCGATCTGTCTACGGTTTGAACCCCACTTCGTTCAGAGATTACTTTCATAAGCAATTATTTTCCATATCATGTGTTCTGTTTAGATGTACAATACTACATTATGTATCGTCATCATATATATTGATTATGTCTTCCTGTGATTTTTGAAGCTTCTTGTCTTGCTTGAAAACCTCTGTCACTTAGACAAGAAGTACCATATGTCCACGCCAGAGGTTTGTGTCTTCTACATGTATTATTTAGGAGAACGAATAGGAACTGTCTGAATGTAAGGTGAGTAGCAATACTGTAGAAAGAAGTAGGCCTAGTGCCACTGACAGCTAGGCCTACTAACATAAATGACGCCCACCTCAAGTGGTAGTTGAGACTGAAATCTTTTAATAGAACACTAAAAGAAGGTTTAACACTACATAGATGCATGTTTTTGTGTTAAATATAAATATTTGACTTCACATGTGTATCTATGTAGTGTTAAACCTTCTTTTAGTGTTCTATTCAAAGATTTCAGTCTCAACTACCACTTGAGGTGGGCGTCATTTATGTTAGTAGGCCTAGCTGTCAGTGGCACTAGGCCTACTTCTTTCTACAGTATTGCTACTCACCTTACATTCAGACAGTCCCTATTCGTTCTCCTAAATAATACATGCATACTTATTTACCTTTGAATCTATTATTCTGACCCCCTCTACTGCTGTGTAAACACCACTGATCACTGTGACACACCACTGATGATCCTGACCCAGGACGACACCACTGTTGTGGCACCATCAGTCACCATGCCATGTGAGGATATTTTATTCCCTCGTTGCTGCTTTCATTCATATTGCATGAAAATTGTTGCCTTAACCAATCCAGCAACTTGTCAGTCAAAACATAAAAAAATGCAACCTTTCTGCCCTTTTACAATTTTTGTTATTATTCTCTAGTAAATCAAAATGTTACATTATTGACTTGTATGTACAAGCATGTGCGTAATTGTGTCTGCTTAAATGCCTGTGTGTGCACGTCTTTGTACACATGTGTATTTGTGTTGGGCACAGTAGCCTGACTGAGGGAGTGAGAGTCTGCGAGGAACCTTTCACCACATCAAAAGCTTATGTTTTTGTGAGGCTCTGAGTGAAGATGTTTGTTCTGTCACTGTGTGTGTGTGGGGAGGGGGGATGTGTATACGCATCGTATGCTTGGTTGTACAAATGTGCTTGTGTATACGTGCATGTACTCACCTATTTGAGGTTGCAGGGGTCGAGTCATAGCTCCTGGCCCCGCCTCTTCACTGATTGCTACTAGGTCCTCTCTCTCCCTGCTCCATGAGCTTCAGCAAACCTTGTCTTAAAACTATGTATGGTTCCTGCCTCCACTACCTCACTTTCTAGGCTATTCCACTTCCTGACAACTCTATGACTGAAGAAATACTTCCTAACATCCCTTTGACTCATAAAAGTCTTCAACTTCCAATTGTGACCCCTTGTTTCTATGTCCCCTCTCTGGAACATCCTGTCTCTGTCCACCTTATCTATTCCTCGCAAGATTTTATATGTTATCATGTCTCCCCTAACCCTCCTGTCCTCTAGTGTCGTCAGGCCGATTTCCCTTAACTTTCTTCGTAGGACAATTCCCTTAGCTCTGGGACTAGGCTTGTTGCAAACCTTTGCACTTTCTCTAATTTTTTGACGTGCTTGACCAGGTCTGGGTTCCCAAACTGGTGCTGCATACTCCAGTATGGGCCTGTCGTATATGGTGTACAGAGTCTTGAACGATTCCTTAGTGAGGTATTGGAATGCTATTCTTAGGTTTGCTAGGCGCCCATATGCTGCAGCAGTTATTTGATTAATGTGTGCCTCAGGAGATGTGCTCGGTATTATACTCACCCCAAGATCATTTTCCTTGAGTGAGGTTTGTAATCTTTGGCCACCTAGACTATACTCTTTCTGCAGTCTTCTTTGCCCTTCCCCGATCTTCATGACTTTGCATTTGGCAGGGTTAAATTCAAGGAGCCAGTTACTGGACCAGGCTTGTAGCCTGTCCAGGTCTCTTTGTAGTCCTGCCTGATCCTCGACTGGTTTAATTCTTCTTATTAACTTCACAACATCTGCAAACAGGGACACTTCTGAGTCTATCCCTTCCGTTATGTCACTCACATATACCAAAAACAGCACAGGTCCTAGGACTTATCCCTGTTGAACCCCACTTGTCACAGGTGACCACTCTGACACCTCGTCACGTACCATGACTCGTTGTTGCCTCCCTGACAATATTCTCTGAAAATTACAGTGCCTTTCCTGTTACGTGTGCCTAATCCTCTAGGTTTTGCATTAACCTCTTGTGAGGAACTGAGTCGAACGCCTTCTTGCAGTCCAAGAAAGTGCAGTCTATCCACCCCTCTCTCTCGTGTCTTACTTCTGTTACCTTGTCATAAAACTCCAGTAGGTTTGTGACACAGGATTTTCCTTCCCTGAAACCGTGCTGGTTGTCGTTTATAAGCTTGTGTCTTTCTAGGTGCTCCACCACTCTCCTCCTGATGAACTTCTCCATGACTTTGCATACTATACACGTCAGTGACACAGGTCTGTAGTTTAATACCTCGTGTCTGTCTCTTTTCTTAAAAATTGGGACTACATTTGCCATCTTCCATACCTCAGGTAGATGCCCAGTTTCAATGGATGTGTTGAAGATTTGTGTTAGTGGCACACACAACATCTCTGCTCCCTCTCTAAGGACCCATGGAGAAATGTTGTCCGGTCCCACCGCTTTTGAGGTATCGAGTTCACATAACAGCTTCTTCACTTCCTCCTCGGTTGTGTGTATTTCATCCAGCACTTGTTGGTATACCTCCCTATTCTGAATTCCTGGTGTCCTTTCTGTCTCCTCTGTAAATACTTCTGTAAATCTCCTGTTGAGCTCCTCACATACCTCTTGGTCGTTTCTTGTGAACTCCCCACCTTCCTTCCTCAGCCTGATTACCTGGTCCTTGACTGTTGTTTTCCTCCTGATGTGGCTATACAACAGCTTCGGGTCAGACTTGACTTTTGATGCTATGTCATTTTCGTATTGTCGCTGAGCCTCCCTTCTTACCTGTGCATATTCGTTTATGGCTGTTCGGCTAATCCCTTTATGTGTGTGTGTGTGTGTGTGTGTGTGTGTGTGTGTGTACTCACCTATTTGTCATAGCTCCTGGCCCCGCCTCTTCACTGGCCGCTACTGGTGTGTGTGTGTGTGTGTGTGTGTGTGTGTGTGTATGTGTGTGTGTGTGTGTGTGTTTGTTAGTTACCATTGTGTGTGTGTGTGTTTGTTAGTTACCATTGTGTGTGTGTGTGTGTTTGTTAGTTACCATTGTGTGTGTGTGTGTTTGTTAGTTACCATTTTGTCCAAGGCACATGTCGATTAGACACTAGGCCTGTTGTGTATTTGTGTGTGTGTGGGGGGGTGTACTCACCTAGTTGTGGTTGCAGGGGTCGAGTCATAGCTCCTGGCCCCGCCTCTTCACTGGCCGCTACTGGTGTGTGTGTGTGTGTGTGTGTGTGTGTGTGTGTGTGTTTGTGAGTGTGTGTACACGTGTACCGACCTATGTGTACTCACCTACATGTGTGGTTGAAGGAGTTGATTCACAATTGCCTGCCTCTTACCTAGTTGCTACTATGTCCACACTCCCTGCTCCAAGAACTTTATCGTACATCTTCTTAAAGCTATGTATGGATCCTTCCTTGACTCTTCACTCTCCAGATTGTTTCACTCCCTGAGAACTCTAAGGCTGAGCAAATGCTTCCTAAAATCCCTTTGATTTATCTGAGTTTTCAGCTTCTAGTTGTGTTTCCTTGTTCCTGAATCCCATCTCTGAAACAATCTGGCCCTGTCCACTTTGTATTTTATTCGTTGTTATCATGTCATCCCTATCCCTCCTGTCTTCCAGTGTCGTCAGGTTGAGTTTCCTTAACCTTTCCTCATAGGACATACCCCTTAGCTCTGGGACTAGTCCTATAGCAAACTTTTGCACTTTGTCTAATTTCTTGATGTGTTTAACCAGGTGTGGGTTCCATACTGGTGTTGCATACTTCAGTATGGGGCTGACGTACACGGTGTACAGTGTCGTAAATGACTTCTTACTTATATGTCGAAAAGCTATTCTTAGGTGTGCCAGGCGCCCAAATGCTACAGCAGTTATTTGGTTGACGTGCGCCTCAGATGTGCTCGGTATTATACTCACCCCAAGATCCTTTTTCTTGAGTGAGGTTTGCAGTCTTGGGCCCCCTAGCCTGTACTCTATCTGCAGTCTTTTTTTTACCTTACCCACTCCTCATGACATTACACTTGTTGTGGCTAAACTTCAGGATCCAGTTTTTGGACCAGCCTTGCAGCCTATCTAGAGGCCTTTGTAGTTCTACCTGATCCTCATCCACTTGAATTCTCCACATTAGCTTCACGTCGTCTGCAAACAGTGTTACTTCTGAGTCTATCCCTTCCGTCAAGTCATTCACATTTACCAGAAACAGCTCCATCCCTAAGACTGACCCTTGTGGAACCCCGCTCATCACAGGCGCCCACTCTGACACCTCGTCACGTTCCATCACTTGCTGTTTCCTTTCTGACAGGTATTCTCTGATCCATTGCATTGCCTTTCTTGTTATTCCTGCCTGTTTCTCTAGCTTTTGCACTAATCTTTTGTGTGGAACTGTGTCAAACGCCTTCTTACAGTCCAAGAAAATGCAATCTACCCACCCCTCTCTCTCTTGTGTTACTGCTGTCACCCTGTCATAGAACTCCAGTAGGTTTGTGACACAGGACTTCCCGCCCCTGAAATCGTGTTGGCTGTCGTTGATAAGCTCATTCCTTTCTAGGTGTTCCACCACTCTCCTCCTGATAATCTTCTCCATGACTTTGCATACTATAACAAAAAAGGCACAATACCGTGACTGGAACAATACACACACAACCCGCACATATAAAAAGAGAGGAGCTTTTCGGTCCAAGTCGGACCGAAACGTCGTCGTAAGCTCCTCTCTTTTTATATGTGCGGGTTGTATGTTTTGCATACTATACATGTCAGTGACACTGGTCTGTAGTTTAGTGCTTCATGTCTGTCACCTTTTTTAAAAATTGGGACTACATTTGCTGTCTTCCATACCTCAGGTAGTCTCCCTGTTTCGATAGATGTGTTGAATATTGTGTTTAGTGGTACACATAGCGCCTCTGCTCCCTCTCTCAGGACCCATGGAGAGATGTTGTCCGGCCCCATCGCCTTTGAGGTATCTAGCTCACTCAGCAGCCTCTTCACTTCTTCCTCGGTTGCATGTATTGTGTCCAACACTTGATGGTGTACCCCACCTCTCTGTCTTTCTGTGTGTGTGTGTGTGTGTGTGTGTGTGTGTGTGTACTCACCTAATTGTACTCACCTAATTGTGGTTGCAGTTGTCGAGACTCAGCTCCTGGCCCCGCCTCTTCACTGATCGCTACTGGGTTTCTTTTCTCCCTGCTCCATGAGCTTTATCATACCTCGTCTTAAAGCTATGTATTGTTCCTGCCTCCACTACATCACTTGCTTGACTATTCCACTTCCTGACTACTCTGTACTCACCTATTTGTACTCACCTATTTGTGGTTGCAGGGGTCGAGTCATAGCTCCTGGCCCCGCCTCTTCACTGATTGCTACTAGGTCCTCTCTCTCCCTGCTCCATGAGCTTTATCAAACCTAGTCTTAAAACTATGTATGGTTCCTGCCTCCACTATGTCGCTTTCCAAGCTATTCCACTTCCTGACAACTCTATGACTGAAGAAATACTTCCTAACATCCCTTTGACTCATAGGAGTCTTCAACTTCCAATTGTGACCCCTTGTTTCTGTGTCCCCTCTCTGGAACATCTTGTCTCTGTCCACCTTATCTATTCCTCGCAGTATTTTATATGTCGTTATCATGTCTCCCCTAACCCTCCTGTCCTCTAGTGTCGTCAGGCCGATTTCCCTTAACCTTTCTTCGTAGGACAATCCCCTTAGCTCTGGGACTAGTCTTGTTGCAAACCTTTGCACTTTCTCTAATTTCTTGACGTGCTTGACCAGGTGTGGGTTCCAAACTGGTGCTGCATACTCCAGTATGGGCCTGACGTATATGGTATACAGAGTCTTGAATGATTCCTTGGTGAGGTATTGGAACGCTATTCTTAGGTTTGCCAGCCGCCCGTATGCTGCAGCAGTTATCTGATTGATGTGTGCCTCAGGAGATGTGCTCGGTATTATACTCACCCCAAGATCTTTTCTTTGAGTGAGGTTTGCAGTCTTTGGCCACCTAGACTATACTCTGTCTGCGGTCTTCTTTGCCCTTCCCCGATATTCATGACTTTACATTTGGCAGGGTTAAATTCAAGGAGCCAGTTACTGGACCAGGCTTGCAGCCTGTCCAGGTCTCTTTGTATTCCTGCCTGATCCTCGACTGATTTGATTCTTCTCATTAACTTCACATCATCTGCAAACAGGGACACTTCTGAGTCTATCCCTTCCGTTATGTCATTCACATATACCAAAAACAGTACAGGTCCTAGGACTGACCCTTGTGGAACTCCACTCGTCACAGGTGCCCACTCTGACATCTCGTCACGTACCATGACTCGTTGTTGCCTCCCTGTCAGATATTCTCTGATCCATTGCAGTGCTTTTCCTGTTACGTGTGCCTGATCCTCTAGCTTTTGCATTAATCTCTTGTGAGGAACTGTGTCGAACGCCTTCTTGCAGTCCAAAAAATGCAGTCTATCCACCCCTCTCTCGTGTCTTACTTCTGTTACCTTGTCATAAAACTGCAGTAGGTTTGTGACACAGGATTTTCCTTCCTGAAACCATGCTGGTTGTCGTTTATAAGCTTGTGTCTTTCTAGGTGCTCCACCATTCTCCTCCTGATGATCTTCTCCATGACTTTGCATACTATACACGTCAGTGACACAGGTCTGTAGTTTAATGCCTCGTGTCTGTCTCCTTTCTTAAAAATTGGGACTACATTTGCCATCTTCCACGCCTCAGGTAGTTGCCCAGTTTCAATGGATGTGTTGAAGATTTGTGTTAGTGGCACACACAACATCTCTGCTCCTCTCTAAGGACCCACGGAGAAATGTTGTCCGGTCCCACCGCTTTGAGGTATCGAGTTCACATAGCAGCTTCTTCACCTCCTCCTCGGTTGTGTGTATTTCATCCAGCACTTGTTGGTATACCTCCCTATTCTGAATTCCTGGAGTCCTTCCTGTCTCCTGTGTAAATACTTCTTTAAATCTCATGTTGAGCTCCTCACATACCTCTTGGTCGTTTATTGTGAACTCCCACCTTCCTTTCTCAGCCTGATTACCTGGTCCTTGACTGTTGTTTTCCTCCTGATGTGGCTATACAGCAGCTTCGGGTCAGACTTGACTTTTGATGCTATATCATTTTCATATTGTCGCTGAGCCTCCCTTCTTACCTGTGCATATTCGTTTCTGGCTCTTCGGCTAATCTCTTTATTTTCCTGGGTCCTTTGTTTTCTGTACTTTTTCCATTCTCTATTACACTTACTTTTTGCCTCCCTACACCTCTGGGTGAACCAAGGACTCGTTCTGGTCTTCCCATTACTTCTGTTTCCCTTGGGGACAAACCTCTCCTCTGCCTCTTTGCATTTGGTTGTCACATATTCCATCATTTCTTTTACTGGTTTTCCTGCCAATTCTCTCTCCCACTGAACGTCTTGTAGGAAGTTCCTCATGCCTGTGTAGTCCCCCTTTTGTAGTTTCGTTTCTCCTTCCTATTCCTGCTCCCCTCTCCACTTGTAGCTCAACTATATAATCAAAACACAGAACCAAATGATCACTAGCTCCAAGGGGCCTTTCATACGTGATATCCTCGATGTCCGAACTACTCAAGGTGAATACTAGGTCGAGTCTTGCTGGATCATCCCCACCTCTCTCTCTGGTAGTGTCTCTAACATGTTGATGCATGAGGTTTTCCAGTACCACATCCATCATCTTGGCTCTCCATGATTCAGGACCCCCATGGGGCTCCAGGTTTTCCCAATCAATCTCTTTGTGATTGAAATCACCCATAACTAGTAACTTTGCTCTCCCCATGTGGGCTCTTCTGGCTACCTCGGCTAGTGTGTCTACCATTGCTCTGTTGCTCTGTCGTATTCTTCTCTTGGCCTCCTGCAGTTCTGTGGCGGGTTGTACATTACAGCAATTACCACCTTATGGCCCTCAGACTGAATTGTTCCTACTATGTAGTCCCTTTCACCCATTCCATCCATTCCTTCCACTTCCTCAAATCCCCACCTGTTCTTAATGAGCAGTGCAACTCCTCCTCCCCCTCTGCTCCTCTATCTTTCCTGAGGATTTGATATCCGAGGTGGAAAGATTGCATCTGTTATCATTCTGGTGAGTTTCGTTTCTGTGAGTGCTATTATGTCTGGGGATGTCTCCTTTATTCTTTCATGCCACTCCTCACATTTATTTGTTATACCATCTGCATTTGTATACCAAACCTTTAACTTCTTTTCTAAAACCGTAGTCTGGGGGTATGTTGGGGTTGGGAAAGTGGGAGATCTGATGGGGAACTATGGGTGGTTGGTGTGAAGGTGGAGTTTGTAATGAGGTGGGTGGAATCATTGGGTATGGCATGTGTGTTTTGGGTTAGGTTGTTTGGTTGCATTGGGGTTGTCCAGGTTGGGGAACATCTGAAGGTGGTTGTGTTAGAGCTTCCTCCTGAGTCTGGGTTCTCCTGTCCATCTCTCTTTCCTCCTTTTGTCTCTGTACCTCTCTTTCAGTTTCTGTCTTTCTTCCCGTGTTCTGTCGCGGTCGAGATACACCCTCCGGTACTCTGACATATCCCTTAGTCTTGCTTTCTCCTGCAGGATCCTGTTTCGAGTCAATTTGCTTTGAAAATTACTTTGACTGGCCGGATTCTTCCTCTTGCAAACCCCCTATTCTCAGAAAATTTGCCAGCTGGGTCATGTCATCTTCTCCTATTGCTTTCATGATGTTTTCAATCGCATTTTTCTCCCCTTGTCTTCTTTGCTTCATAAGTTTCCCTTCAGCTTCCTGGAGCCCGTAAACAAAGACTGATCTCTCTCTTACATTCTCCCACTGCCTATCCTATGTAACCCCTGATTCGATTTAGTTGCCTCCATTGCAGCTTTCCTTTCTTCAATCTCTTCACTGTCTGTTATCCCTTGGCCCAGTGGCCTGTCGCTTCCCTTCTTAACTTTCCCTGTGCACTGCTGTGGTCTGTTAGGGCTTCTACGTATAGCTTAGCTCTCCCTTTTTCTACACTCCCTCGATTGTTCCTGATGTGATCCTCTCTTTCTCTCGGGCTCCACGATGGTCTGATATAGCCTCTGCATACAGTTTCACTCCGTTCTCTACAGTCCTCTTCTTTGTGACTGAGGTAACAGTTTCTGATACCATGTCCACATTGCTTTTTAGTTCATTAGGCTGTTTCAAATTTTTCAGTTCTTCTTCTAATCTTGTATCTTAGCCTCTGCTGTTGTGACTTGCTTCTCCCACTTCCTGCTTTCTGCAGCTATCCTCTCCTCCATTATCTTGCTTTCTGCAGCTATCCTCTCCTCCATTATCTTGCTTTCTGCAGCTATCCTCTCCTCCATTTTCATGCTAAGCTCCTCTAGCTTCCTTCCCCACTCATGTTCCCTTTTCATGAGCTCTGCTGCCCAATCTTCCTTTGCAGACTCATCCTCCAGTCCCCCTGGTTTTCCGTCCTGCTCTCTGGGACCCCATTTTTATTTTTATTTTTAAGATGCCACAGAGTGAAAAACTATGTATTTCTGTGTGGTTGTTTTGTGGTGTGATTGCCTGAGTGTTTGTGTGGGGGGTGGAAGGAGGGAGAGGAGAAACTGAAGACAGTGGGGAAATGGAAGAGAGGTGGGGAGGGGGAAAGAGGGGGATTATGGGGGAGAGAGTGAAGGAGGGAGAAGCAGAGGTGGAGAGAGAATGGGAGAGGGGAGGGGGAGGAGGTGGGTGAGAGAGGGGTTCAGGGAAGGATTGGGGAGAGGTGGGTGGAGGAGCAGGGAAATGTGTGTGTGGGCCTGTGTGTGTGTGTTAGTTTTGTGTGTGTATGTGTATGTGTGTGTGTGTGTTATTTTTTGTGTGTGTGTGCACGTTAGTTTTGTGTGTGTTAGTTTTGTGTGTGTGTGTGTTAGTTTTGTGTGTGTGTGTGTGTTAGTTTTTTTGTGTGTGTGTGTGTTAGTTTTGTGTGTATGTATGTGTGTGTGTGTATGTTTGTGTGTGTATGTATGTGAATAGTAGTGGTGAAATTGTGTTATGGTGTATGAGTGTGTATGTGGAGTTTGCGAGTGACACGTTGTCTGCAGTGCTTCTCTACCTGGCCTGACCTGACACACCTGACCTACCAGTTAATGTGTGTGTGTGTGTGTGTGTGGGAACTATATGTGTGTGGATTTATTGTGTGAAAAGTAGTGGTGAAATTGTGTTATGTGTATGAGTGGTATGAGGTCTCGGTAACACGTAGTCTACAGTCTCCTCTACCTGGCCTGACCTGACACCTGATCTCCAGTTAATGTATTCTATGATTCACCTGTCTGCTCGCCCTTTTCTACTAGAAATTACCAATTGCTATTTGTTACTGAGTACTTGATATCCTATTCCTTATCTTACTATGAGAGTTGACCGTTCCAATCAGCTTAGCGGTTAGGTAATTGAACTTACTCCCGACACCCGAAAACCACGCATAGGTGAATACTTGCGTCGATGCAGCTGTCCAGTGTGTAGTATCCTGTAGATTGTCCAACTCGATGTGATGTTCTGGCGTATATCCACTTTCGTTTCTTGTCGATATATAATATAACCTATTCACTGAATTTCTCGCTTTACATATTAATTTCACTTTATTATCTAGGGTGACACGTGGCAACGCCTGGAGCACATAGGCCCACTGATCCCGCCTCCAAATATTTTTTCTAGATCACTTATAAAATTATGGCTCTCCCCCCACTTATGTGGCTCAGGGCAACTCTGTAAATCACTTCAAGGGTTGTTCACTACCCTGACACACTTGATAACCCCTGCAGTACCCTGGTGTAGCCCTCAAAACACTTATTTGCACAGAAACCACAAGTTGACTGACCGGCACGGGTGTGTGGTGTGTGTGTGTGTTATTACCATTTTGTCTAGGCACATGTCGATTAGACACTAGGCCTGTTGTATGTGTGTGTGTGTGTGTGTGTGTGTGTGTGTGTGTAACGAAACACTGAAATGTTTCGGCCCGCCGGGAAATTGAACCGGCCCTCCGTGCGGAAGCAGGAGCGCTAGCCACCATGTACTCACCTAATTGTACTCACCTAATTGTGGTTGCAGGGGTCGAGACTCAGCTCCTGGCCCCGCCTCTTCGCTGTCTGCTACTGGGTCTCTGCTCTCCCTGCTCCATGAGCTTTATCATACCTTGTCTTAAAACTATGTATGGTTCCTGCCTCCACTATATCTTTCTCTAGTCCATTCCACTTCCTGACTACTCTGTGGCTGAAGAAATGTTTCCTGACATCCCTTTGACTCATCTGAGTCTTCAGCTTCCAGTTGTGTCCCTTGTTTCTGTGTTCCCTCTCTGAAACAACCTGTCACTACCATGTGTGGTGTGTGTGTACTCACCTATTTGTACTCACCTATTTGTGGTTGCAGGGGTCGATTCATAAGCTCCTGGCCCCGCCTCTTCACTGATTGCTACTAGGTCCTCTCTCTCCTGCTCCATGAGCTTTATCAAACCTAGTCTTAAAACTATGTATGGTTCCTGCCTCCACTATGTCGCTTTCTAAGCTATTCCACTTCCTGACAACTCTATGACTGAATAAATACTTCCTAACATCCCTTTGACTCATAGGAGTCTTCAACTCCAATTGTGACCCCTTGTTTCTGTGTCCCCTCTCTGGAACATCTTGTCTCTGTCCACCTTATCTATTCCTCGCAGTATTTTATGATCGTTTCATGTCTCCCTAACCCTCCTGTCCTCTAGTGTCGTCAGGCCGATTTCCCTTAACCTTTCTTCGTAGGACAATCTTAGCTCTGGGACTAGTCTTGTTGGAAACCTTTGCATTTTCTCTAATTTCTTGACGTGCTTGACCAGTGTGGGTTCCAACTGGTGCTGCATACTCCAGTATGGGCCTGACGTATATGGTGTAGAGTCTTGAATGATTCCTTAGTGAGGTATTGGAACTATTCTTAGGTTTGCCAGCCGCCCGTATGCTGCAGCAGTTATCTGATTAATGTGATTGTGTGTGTGTGTGTGTGTGTTTGTGTGTGTGTGTGTGTGTGTGTTTTTGTGTGTTTTGTGTGTGTGTGTGTGTGTGTGTAATTATCTTCTAGATGTCATGGGGAAGGGTTTAGTAAATAGTTGCCCTTGGTAGAGGGGAGCTGGGTGAGAGGTGGAGATGGCCCGGTGTGCGGGAAGGGGATTGAGTGTTAAGAAACAGGGGGAGGGTATTGAAAGAAAAGGAGGGAGGAGAGGTAGAGAGTGAGGAGGAAAGAGTGGGTAGGAAGAATGGTGGAGCTACACTTTCCCCTCATTATGAAAAATCGGGTGACCGGAAGAATACCAGACGCCGCCAGTCTTAATTCCTTTCATAATAAATATATCTTGTGACACACCCACACAGGGAGAAGAGAGAGAGTTGATCTCCTATTAGCTAAGAGGAGACTGAGTTATAACTCGCCCCTGCAACTGCAAATTGTGAGTGATAAGGGAAAAAAAATCATCCATCTTCACATAGAGATGAAGGAAGTATTGGAAGCAGGCGAGGCACAAAGAGAGACGGGCCATTGTCTCTGAGGAAGAGGTTCATCCTCGGGAGGAACTTGAAAAAATGAAGGGAATGAATGAGGTAGAGTTAGTACCCAACACAGATGGAGAGTCAAGAAGCCTGCCCCAGGGTAACACCAGCTCTGCCCCAGGGTCACAAGCTCTGCCCCAGGGTACACAAGCTCTGCCCCAGGGTAACCGCTCCCCAGGGTAACACCAAGCTCTGCCCCAGGGTAACACCAAGCTCTGCCCCAGGGTAACACCAAGCTCTGCCTCAGGGCAACACCAAGCTCTGCCTCAGGGTAACACCAAGCTCTGTCTCAGGGTAACCCAAGCTCTGCCTCGGGTAAACCGCTTGCCTCAGGGTAACACCAAGCTTTGCCTCAGGGTAACACCAGCTTGCCTCAGGGTAACCATGCTCTGCCTCAGGGAAATGCCTCGGGTAACACCATGCTCTGCCTCAGGGTAACACCAACTTTGCCTCAGGGTAACACCATGTTCCTAGGGTAACACCAAGCTTTGCCTCAGGGTCCTCCAAAAATAGTGCTATAACACCACCTACCTCATACCATCTAAAAGGGACCAGGAGGTACAGACCTCACAAGACAAACAATAGTAGTTACGCAACCCCACTTCAAGTGATTTTTAGTGGCAGGAAACGAGAAAAGAAAATGGAAATAAAAATAGTCCACCACCTAGGAGCCTTCTTGGACTGGACGCACAGCCAGTGGCCCCCATGGCCCTCATGAACTACAACTACTGATGCCAGTAACAAATTCCACCAACAAACACAGAGTACGTCCTCGTTTATATTTGCTAATATACAGATCCTTATACCATCCACCACAACAAAATAATTTTCATCAGTGGACTTCTAGAGGAATCAAATGCGATGTTTGCAGCGTTCTAAAACCCCACAAAGATCACATTGACAAAGAAATATGGATAAATGGGTTAAACCTTTAGATGTGACAGAAAGAACAGGAAACAAGGCTCGGATGGCCTTATCAAAGTGTCGCTCATCTGCACAGAGATATTGAACACCACAAATGATGAGTTGAAGTTCTAACAATAAAGATCGAGAACCAAAACCTAGTCATCGTGGTTGTATAACCACCAGATGCAACCTTCAACAGTTCAAGAACAGCTACTGAAAAATTGATTACTCTCTGGGAAACCTTCCAGCTCCATCCCCAAAATCTTTACTGCTTGTTTATTTCAACCTAAGGCATACAAAATAATGTTATAGCAGAAATAATCCCTGGGGCAGCAGATGAAGGTCACACACATGAGCTACTATACTCTGCGGGCAACCACCTAAGTCAGAGATAGTGGAGCCAACAAGACTGGAAAACACACTTGACCTTTTACAAA